>CAWUER010000771.1:0-189563 GCA_963921195.1 Pegoplata infirma | reverse complement strand
CAATTACTTTAATAATTATCTACGGGTATATTTTATGATCTAGCGCAGAGCTTCTTACAAACTTTTGCTTCGCGACCCCTATTCAATATATTCAAATTTCTCGCGACCCCCCACATAACAATGCAAGTGAGAAAATTAAAGTCGGTCGAGAGCGACCATATTATACTGTTCACCAGGTTTTCCCGAAAATGGGTCTGAAGTCCAAATATGGACTCATTAGATCACTAGTTTTTGAGATCTTTAATTAGTGTTGAAAACACCCAGAAGCGAAAATTTAGGGAAATAGGCTTTTTTACTGCCAATAGACCGATTTTACTAAATATCGAGCGAAATTTTTATATGAGAACTAATAGTAAGACTAAAAATGGTTCAGTTATGATCAGATTTGATAAAGTTAACAAAGTACACGTTTAACAAACACGACCAACATTTTTGTGAAATATTTCCTTTTCATTAGTTTCGAGATATTTTTACGAACACCGAAAGGGTGGTTTGTATAGGGACTACAAGTAGGAATGGTCCGATTTCTTTAAAATTTCGAATGAATTTTTGTAAATACTTTAAAGGGCGTTCTCGTTCTCGTTCGAACGAGATTTCACTTCAGGTGTGAATTGGGTATTACCTGCTAAATTTCGAAAGTATACTTATTATAATACAGTTTTAAGAGTATTTTTTTTCTAAATTTAAAGGGGACGTTTTTACACGAACCGGGATTTGTCGGTGTAAGGATGGAAAGACGAACGGAAAAAGGCGGTAAATTTAATTCTATCTTTTCCAGAGTTTTTTGAATCCGACTTTATCAGTCGAAAAAGCTAAAAATAGGCATAAATTGGCAGATCCTAACGTAGCCGTATCTTTTTATATTTTGATAACTCAGCAATTACCAAAAAATTATGCTTTCCTTTTATATTTTAGAAATTTTAATAGTTTTAGCATGATGTTTACTAAACTTTTCGCGACCCCCTAGAAATGCTTCAGCGACCCCCTAGGGGGTCGCGACCCACCGTTTGAGAACCATTGATCTAGCGGGATGACCTTATATATAATGTGATACGTAAATTGGGTCTATATAATTATATCAGTTGGAGAAAACTGATACGATTATATATAATTTGAAACCATCATGACTGATCATATATTGCTACTTATAACGTCATATAAGTTGGATAACATTATATATAATCATATGCACTTTATATAACGGTATATACAAAAATATGTTCTTTATGAAGAGCAATATCTAACCATATATATTTATGTCTTATAGTCTCAATTTATTTTATATTGTATCAATCCGGATCAAACTGATAAAACCAGATAGACCCATTTTACGCATCATATTATATATAAGACTATCTGTTCAGATCTTGTAGGATAACCGAGGATAATATTTGAAACAATTGTGTCCACCATATTTGGGATCTAATTTGTCACGGCTTTATATAACTCTTTTTTACTCGGGCTTCCACACCTGCTACATATGTTGGTCATTGGACCGGGGTTCTGTTCAATGTCATCGGCTAGGAGTAAATGGGAGGGGGAGGGTATTTGAGGTTTCCTTGTACCTACATGCTGGACTCCAGAGTCCGATACTTTTTAGTCTGGAACTTATTTCCTTGGCACTTCGTAACTGCTTCCAAGGTTTAAACTTGTTGCTCCAGAAAACTCAAAGCATTATCTAGACTTTGAATTTTGTTTGTCTTCTTGACATTTGGTTCATAATATCAAAGACCATCATTGTCTAGTTTTCGTATGACGATGTTAACAATTAACGGTTCAGCATCCGTCTGCTTTACTCTAGAGGATGATTCGCTGCTGACCATTGGTTGATCCAGCAGTTTGTGGACTTGGTTCTGTAATGACCTTTTCTGCCGGGGTATACTCAGCCTAATTCCAGGGGTTCGATATAACAAAATAAATTACATGGATTGTTTTCTTTCTCGTTTGATTAATTATAGCTTTCTTTATTTGGTCCGTTGTTCACAAAGTTTATTTTTTAAATGGTATTTATGTATATAGAATTTATCCTGGGAAAGTGCTGCAAAGCTAGTTTGCTCCTCGCTAGATGTCACCACGTTTATCTATGGCTCTCACTAGGGATGATCGGAAAGAGATGATAACTATGAAACTGGTTTGTTAATATATCCGTGACTTGATTATTTCTCCGGTCATGACTCGGGAATCGCTTCCGGTATCTGCCCACACATTAAGGTGATCTGTTTGTGACTTTATAATCACTCCCAGGCTAAACTACACATAAACTATCTCCGTCGTAACTAGATAAATCACTGCGGAATCTAGCGTGACTACCGAAATATCCCTTCCTGGCTAGATAAATCACTAAGGAATCTAATATAGAATTATTTTCAAAGATTATTCCGTCGTGATTAGATAAATCACTAAGGAATCTAATGTAACTACTGAAAGATTATTACCTCGTGACTAGGTAAATCACTAAGGAATCTAAGCATGACTAATAAAATATTATCCCTTCGTGACTAATAAAATATTACTCCGTCGTGACTAGATAAATCACTAAGGAATCTAATGTGGCTACTAAAAGATTATTCCGTCGTGACTAGCGAAATCACTAAAGAATCTAATAAAATATTATTCCTTCGTGACTAGATAAATCACTTAGGAATCTATGGACTACTTGCTGGATTATTTCTTCGTGACTAGATAAATCACTAAGAAATCTAATACGGTTAGTAAAAAAAATTAAGGCAAACTGATATTTGGTCGTGAGTAGTAAATTACTTAAATGTTGGCGAACTTTGACTTACGTTGCTATATGTTTCCATGAAATTCAGGTATGTCTATTTTACCTAAGATCAAATTTCGATTTAACTTTTTATTGCAGTAATTTGATCCCATTACTTAGAAATAGGGCTGTCAATCCCGAAATCCCGAAATCCCGGGATTTTGATCATAAAATGAATCCCGAATCCCGGGATTTTTAAGCTCGAATCCCGGGATTTTTGAAATACTAAAAATGTATGAGAATTTATTTTTAAAAAATACAAATTTGTTCAATTATTGTTACATTTACAGAAAAAACTAAAACTAAAATTTGTTTTAGATTATAAGGTAGCTGGCTACAAATTTGGCTGAGCTGAGAATTCTACCTAGGCTTGCTGAATAATATAGTCTAACGCACTAACCATTAAGCCACTTTGACCAAAGTTTGCAGGTTTTGGCGAACATTTTCCAAAAAACCGAAACTTTGATCGAAGGGCGCCACGAGGAAATTTAATCCGATTGGCCTCAAATTTGTACCACATAAGTTTTAGGCGTAGGAGAATAAAAATTTTCCCGAACGTTCAAAATTGGAAGAAAAATTTTTTTATATTATTACTTTTCTCCTTTAAGTGCGGATAACTCAATGGAAAGTTAGCTGCTAACTGCCGATTTAACGGAGCCTTATGTCAAAATTTGTATGAAAAAGTTAAATTTAAGGGAGTTTTTTTTTAACGGAGCATTAAGTAAGCTCAGCCTAAATGTTTTTATTATTTTAAATTTTCTTTAAATTAGTTTTAAAATTATACAAAGCAAGAACCAAAATCGGATGAAACTAAAAGCAAATAAATGTTGTCATTTTCCATAACAAACCCCTCAAGGCTTTTTTAGTTGCTTGATAAATATTTAATAATAACTACTTGAAAACTGTATAAGTGGCGTATACTTAATTTTTAAATTGCCTTTAAATAACAATCAGAATAATTAGAAATTATTTTTTTAATAATTCCGTTGTAGCGAAGTCGATTTAATGGAGCCTTATGTCAAAATTTGTATGAAAAAGTTAAATTTAACGGAGTTATTTTTTAACGGAGCATTAAGTAATCCAGCCTAAATGTTTTTAATTTTTTAAATTTTCTTTAAATTAGTTTTAAAATTATACAGAGCAAGAACCAAAATCGGATGAAACTAAAAGCAAATAAATGTTGTCATTTTCCATAACAAACCCCTCAAGGCTTTTTTAGTTGCTTGATAAATATTTAATAATAACTACTTGAAAACTGTATAAGTGGCGTATACTTAATTTTTAAATTGCCTTTAAATAACAATCAGAATAATTAGAAATCATTTTTTTAACAATTCCGTTGTAGCGAAATCGACCCACAGTAGCCCCCTTAATATGCACAATAAAATTGAAACATAAAGAGTCTACTATTTTTTTACTTTTATAATCAAAGAAATTTAATCTCAAAAAATCCCGGAATCCCGAAAATCCCGGGATCCCGAAAAATCCCGTGATCCCGAAAAATCCCGGGATCCCGGAATTTCGATTTTCAAATCCCGAATCCCGGGATTTTAAAAAACCGATCCCGTTTGACAGCCCTACTTAGAAACCATCTGATTCCCAAGATTTTGTTTGATCAAGCAACGATGGACTCTAATATCCATTTGAAACAGATCCGGTTCGAAGGACCATATGTATGCGGGAGTACTTATACAAAATGATACACGCACGGCGAATATTTGTAAGACGGTAAATCTTAGATTTGTATCCCCCATAACATATTAAAAGTGCAGGACAATGGAAGTGTAAGCTATGGGATACCTTCCCTGTTAGTGCAACTTTTTTCTACACCATTTACAGATGTAATTCGAAAAAGATCAATTGTAATTCGAAGATTCTATTTGTAATTCGAAGATTCCATTTGTAATTCGAAGATTCCATTTGTAATTCGAAGATTCCATTTGTAATTCGAATACTCCAATTGTAATTCGAAGATTCCATTTGTAATTCGAAGATTCCAATTGTAATTCGAAAAAGATCAATTGTAATTCGAACAAGTAAAAAAGTTAAATTCGGCCTTGCCGAATGTAGTGATACCCTCCACAATTTCAAAAAGATTATTTCAAAAAACTTTATTTAAAAAGAAATTACTTTTAAAAAAAAAATTTAAAAAAAAAATTTCCGCGAAAAAAAATTTTGGTAAAAAAATAAATCCGCTATTTTTTTTTTTTTCTTCAAAAAATATGTTCGTACTTGTTTAAATACCATTTGGTGTTCAATTATGTTCACATATGTCAACCAGAAGCCGAATTAAAGCATTTTGTATTTTTAGGTTATGTTGAATATACTGAAAATTTTGAGGTGTGCTTACATTTTCATTCATGACTTTTGAACCGCTGAACCGATATCGCTCAAATGCAATACCAAACTTCTCGGGAGAACTTCCAATATATATGTTAAGTTTCAGTCATCTCTGTGCAATATTTTGTCCGCGTTTTCAACAGACAGACAGACAGACGGACGGACAGACGGACATCGCTAGAATGTCTTAAAATCGATCGGGCATCATGAATATATATACTTTATAGGGTCCCAGACCGATATTTCGATGAGTTACAAACGGAATGACAAACTTATATATACCCTCTATCACTAAGTGGAGGGTATAAAAAGATCAATTGTAATTCGAAAAAGATCAATTGTAATTCGAAAAAGATCAATTGTAATTCGTAAAAGATCAATTGTAATTCGTAAAAGATCAATTGTAATTCGAAGATTCCAATTGTAATTCGAAAAATATCAACTGTATTTCCCTTGATATTTTTCGAATTACAATTGGAATCTTCGAATTACAATTGATCTTTTACGAATTACAATTGATCTTTTACGAATTACAATTGATCTTTTTCGAATTACAATTGATCTTTTTCGTAATTACAATTGATCTTTTTCGAATTACAATTGATCTTTTTCGAATTACAATTGGAATCTTCGAATTACAAATGGAATCTTCGAATTACAATTGGAGTATTCGAATTACAAATGGAATCTTCGAATTACAAATGGAATCTTCGAATTACAAATGGAATCTTCGAATTACAAATAGAATCCTCGAATTACAATTGATCTTTTTCGAATTACATCTGTAAATGGTGTAGAAAGACATAGAAAAAATAAAACCAAAATAACTAACCTGTTGCACACACTTCTGAATGTTTCACAAATGCCTTTCACTACATTCGTTTCTCCTAATCCACCACTTTCTAAACACCTTTTCTTAATGATATTTTAGGCCTTTAGTTCATCATACAACTCCTATTGCACTCTATGATTATGTTCAACAAAGTCGTTATATTTTGAACATATACCATTTTCAAGAAAAATGCGGGATTTGCAATTTTTTTCACAACACTAATAATAAAGTTTATATTTAAATGCAGAACCCGTTCTGGAATTTCGCATTTTTTAAAAAAGTCTGTTTTTGAAAAATCCGTCTATTTGTTTTTTTTTTTTAAGTTTAGATGTTTGTCTATCCACACGAAAAAAATTTAGACGCGTGTTTTTCGTTTTTTTTTCGGAAAATCGCATTTGAATAATAAATGTTAAAAGAATTTGGAGGGTGCTGTGGCCTAGATTCGATTCTCAGCTCAGACAGAACAACATTTTTTTCAGATATTTATAAGTTTCTATTTATAACTCCTTCCTCCCTCCTTCGTTGATAAATATCATTAAAAAGTCAACGAAGAAAAATAATAAAATAATGGCTATAAACACAGCTTCAAAAATAATTCGCCAGATCAATAACAGATGGCGATGCAACAACTGAACTCAAAATTATAAACACGCCCAATTACAGTGTTGCCATACTGAAGCCCTTCTATCTTTTAAATATATCATTTCTCTTCTAACCCCTTTCCGAAAAAAGCATTATCCGATTTTCCCTATAGAAAATTCTCAGATTTTTATTAAAAAAAAATTCTCAGATGTTTCCTATAAAAAAATCTCTGATTTTTTCTTACAGAAAAATTGTCAGATTTTTCCTACACTGATAGAAATTTGTACATGACAATAATGAAAATCTACATTAATGTTATGAAAAATGGCGTTAAAAAGGAACCTATGTAGGGTTTCATTGAATTAATGAAATGGGTATCATAAAATGTAATTGCAAGAACAAGTTTAATTAAATTAATGAAAATTGTTCATAAAAAATATAAATTGTTTTTATGCATTACTTCAATGAAAAAAGTATTTGATTCTTATGAAATACTTTCATTGAATAAAATCTACTTTTTATTTTTGAAATGAAATACTTTCATTAAATAAATGCTATTTTTATTTATTTTATATATTTGAAATATATTTATGAAATTGTAAAGATCTTTTTATAAAATTAACAATAATAAAAAGGGTTTTCACTTTGTTTTCTCGCACAAAATTTTACCCCGACCTTAAATTGTAATACGCAATTAAAAACTAATATAAGACAGCACGAATTTAGTAAATATAAAAATAATAATTTACTTTTTTTCAAATTTCATAAAAAAGTCTGAAAAAATCACAAAATCACCAAGTAAAAAAACACTTTCACATATTTTTTATTTTATCTATTGATTTCACTCAGTTTTTTCACACAAAATTTTACTATAACATTTACTTTTAATACATATGTAAGTAAAGCCACGAAGTAAAACAAAAAAAAATCAAGCTGTGATCAGCTGTTTTTTGCGCGTGTAAACTAACAGACTTAACAGACGCGATACGACAGGTGTCAGGTGTCAACAGCAAATTTTGTAAATAAAACTTAATGAAATTTTTTATTGAAATTACGAAATCTAATGAATCAAAATTAATGAAAATCTTGCATTATATGTATGAAATTTCATTCAGCATATGAAATATTTCATTGTTGTAATGAAACAACGTAAATGAATTCCATTCATTAGCGATATGAAACGTTTTTCTATCAGTGTACAAAAATTTTCAGATTTTTCCTATAAAAATTTTGAGATTTTTCCTATAGAAAACTTTTAAGAAATATTCTCTCTTTAGAAAAATTTCAAAATTTTTCGTCTAAAAAAATTCCCAAATTTTTCGTCTAGAAAAATTTTGTTTTTTTTTTCTAAAGAAAACTTAAAATCCACAGCCTTTTTTTCATATAAAAAAAATTCTAACATTCTAATTCATTTTCCCTTTAGAAAAATTAAAAGATTCTTTGACATGTCTCACAAAATAATTTCTATAAAATAAATTCTACTACGGAAAAATTCTAAATTTGACCAATGAAAATTTGCATATTATTTCTATAGAAAAACTCTCACAAGGGAAGTATCTCAACCCTTATGAACCGATTTGCATGAAACGTAAACTATATATAAAAGAGACAATTCTAAGGTTGGGGTGTCTCGGCTTATCGGCCACATTGGGGATTTCAAAACATGGGTCAAAAAATGGCGAAAAAATCGTTTTTTGGATTTTTCAGCCATTTCTTTCTAAGAAACTATATGATGTTTACATATGAGAAGAAAGGTTTTTTAATGCCTATATAACGGTGGCATAACCTTGTAAAAGTTTGGCTTCGTTAAATACTTTTTTCATGAAAATGAGAAAATTTTGGGGGTATTTATATGAAGACATAGACATTCACATATTTATATGAAGACATCGTAGGTCCATATGAATACGAAATAATTTTTATAAAATTTAAGTCGACACGTATTTTTGCTCTAGAGGATATTCCTATTAGTTTGTGAGTTATCGAAATTTTCCCGGAGGTCCATATGGTTTCATAAGGGGACACCGAAATTTTGAAACACTGATATGGCCGAAAAGCCGAGACACAACAACCTTAAAATCGTTTCATTTATATATATTTTCAGTTTCAGCCAAATCGGTTCATAAGGGTTGAGATATTTCCTTTGTCAGTTTTTTTCTAAGAAAAAATTCTGAAATATTCTCCATAGAAGAAAAACTCTCAAATTTTTTCTTACACAATAAAACTTCTAACAATTTAAGTAATTTTTCAGGCTATTTTCCTTTTCACTATCATTTTTTCTTCTCCTTTTCCCTTATTTCCATTACAGCTAGGACCAGCACCAGTCGGTGAGACAGAGCCTCGTATTACACCGGTATTACTTGTGTCCATATTTTATTTTTCTTTGCTGTGGTTATGAAAATATCACACGAACCTATTACAAACAATATTATTACCCTAATAAAAAGCACGGATTAATTTTAAACAGCTGTTATTTTTTGCTTTCGACAATAAATGAAACATTTTTTCCACAAGAATGAAACATTTTTTCGAAAAAACGGCTCTCTGTAAAATTTAGTCAAAAGTGTGAAAAAAAATCATTTCAGATTCTGCTGTTATTGAAGTGCTACTCCAGCTGCCGAAACGAAGGAAAACAAGATGCACCAATGTAAGAAAAACTTTAAAATTTACAAAACAAATATAAAAATTTTAAAAATAAAATTGTATACTTACAGATAAAAATTGTTATTTTACAAAAATGAAGTAGAAAATACAAAAATAATATTGTAAATTTACAAATTGTTTGATTACACTACTGGTTTTACGGCAAAAAAATGCTATATTTACAATAAAAATTGTAAATTTGCCACTTTTTATTGAAAATATACAAATTTTTTGCCATAAAAACCGTAGTTTAACCAAACAATTTGTAAATTTACAATTTTATTTTTTTGATTTTCCACTTTATTTTATAAATTTAAAACTTTTTTTTGTAAGTCTACAATTTGTTTTGTAAATTTTCATTTTTTTTTTTTTTTGTAAATTTACAATTTTTATTGTAAATATACGAGCTTTTCAATATTTTTTTTGCAGTAAAAACAGTAGTTTATCCAAATAATTTATTAATATACATTTTCTATTTGTTTTTTGTAAAATAACTAACTTTTTCTGTAAGTTTACAGTTGTGATTTGTAAAATTACATTATTTTTTTTTGTTAATTTACCAAATTTTTTGTAAATTAAAAAAAAAAAAAATTATCTCGAAGTTAATATTTTACAAAAAAAATTGAAAATTTACATTTTCTCCCCACACTTTTTTTTAAATCAATTACCAAATTATCCCCGCAACATTACGGGGATTTTTGCTAGTACATATTTTACAAACCCTGCCACATAAAATTACGGGGATTTTAAGTCATTTTACAATTTTTTTTTGTGAGTGTAACAACTGCAAAGTACATGTGTTTTCGAATGTCTTTGAATAAAATCAAGAGAGGCACTTTGGTATAATCACTATGGCACTTTGGTATAATCATACGGAATGTTTACTACAGTTTTATTATGATTAAAACTATGTTTGGCTGCAATCATTATATGTTTAAAATGGAATTTAGACTATGTTTGGTGTCATCATATACTGTGATTCGCTACAAATGTAATTCCAGTCATACCATTTTTCCACTCCACTATGATCACCACAAACATGTTTTATTTGCCGGTTTAAATTTTGGACCCATTTCCAAAAAAAACATTGTTGTAGGGTATTATATGGTCGGTCTTGATCGATTATTAATTTCTTACTTGTTTTGGGATATTTTTTGTCGATATGCAAAAAATGCAGTTTATTTTTAACAAAAGCTCAAATGACCTGATTTTTTTGTACATATGTAAATATTTGCATATTTTTTTTGTTGTTATTTTTCAAACGAATTTTGTTGTGTTACAATTAAATTTATTTTTCCATTTAATTATGTTAAAAATTAAACAAAACAAAAATCCTTTTTATAAAATTTTTTTGTGTATCATAATTGGAATTCAATTCAATAGAATTCCAGTTTAGTTTTTTACAAAAACATTTTTCATTTTCAATAAATTAAGTGAAGCATAAAAATTTATAATAAACAAATATTTTTAAACAATATGTAAATTTGTCTGTTGCAAGCTGCAACTATATTATTTTAAATAATTTAATAAAACACTAAAAATAATAGAAAAAGAATTGTCTGACATAAGCCAAACACAGGCTGAAAAAATGAAAAAAAAAAAACAAGTAAGAAAGTTATAGTCGGTCAAGACCGATCATATGATACCCTACACCAGTGTTTTCCGGAAAATGGGTCCCAAGTCCAAACATGGACCGATTGTATCTATCTTTTGTTAGATCTTTATTTAGTGTAGAAAACACACACAGATCAATTTTAAGTGGAATTGGTTATTTTTTTTTTCAATAGAACAATTTAACTGAATATCGGTCGAAATTTGTATATGGGGGACTAAGTCCCAAAATGGCCCAATTATATTCCGATTTGATAAGGTTGCTAAAGTACACGTTTAGCACCTAAAAATAAATTTTTTATCAAATATTTCCATTTTTATGAATTTTGAGGGAATTATGTGAATATCGGGAAGGTGGTTTGTATGGGAACTACCAGAAGGACTGACCCGATTCCTTTGAAATTTGGAATGGTGATTTGTGCATACAAAATTTGATTACTTGCTGAATTTTAAAGCGATATCTATTATAATACGGTTATTAGAGTCATTGAAGCCGAATCCAAAGGGGGCGTTTGTATGGGGGCTAGGTCTTAACATGGACCGATTTTCTCCAATTTCAATAGGCTTCGTCCTTGGGCCAAAAGATGCTTAAGTTTCAAATTTCAGGTCAATTGATTGAAAATTGCGACCTGTATCGTGCTTAAACCGATAGATGGACAGACGGACGGACGGACAGACGGACGGACGGACGGACGGACATCGCTAAATCGACTCAAAAAGTTATTCTGAGTCGATCGGTATACTTGAAGGTAGGTCTAGGACCAATATTTCGGGTAGTTACAAACATCAGCACAAACTCAATATACCCTGTACCACAGAGTGGTGTAGGGTATAAAAATTGGTTAAAAAATCTGGGAAAATAATTACAAATTTTTATGAAGCGATTTGCCTTAGCGATTCAAAAAAATTTAAGAATAAGAAAAAATGCTTCGAATTTTTGAGCCATTTCTTCTAAAGATCCTATAAGATATTTTCGTTTGGGATGGAAGGTTTTTTTTTTTGCTATCTCTTTAGCAGTGGCATAACCATATAAAAATTTGGCTTCGTTGTACGTAAATTTGTAAATTTTGGGGGACATTTATATGGGGGACATCCATATGAATTCGAAATAATCTTTAGCAAATTTAAGTCGACACATATTTTTGCTCCGGACGATATTCCTCTCAGTTCTGGAGTTATCGGTATCGCGTATAGCCTCTATTTTCACCCGTAACTCTCAGAATCGACCTAACTTTTGCTAACCTGAATTTGTTCCACAGTGTAACTATCATCATTAATAGTTCTGTCATCATTTCAGAAATACATTTGTCTCCATAACTTTAGTGCGAGGCTAATCAGTGAGTGTAGCCCTACACTTTGGTTGGACAGTTAAAAATCTTACGAATTTTTGATACATAAAACAGCCTTACCTAAGAAAAACAAAATAAATTTAAAATCTACTTTTAATTTTATTTTTAAAATCGACTTTTAATTTTATTTCCATACAAATTCAGCCTTACCACATTAGAATAGAATCGACTTTTAATTTCATTTCCATACAAATTGTTTTTGCTTCTAAAATCGACTTTCAAAAAATGTATAGAAAATTTAAAATTTAAAATAAAACTTCTGCTAAAATAGACTTTTTATTTTTCTTTGGTACGGTCCATTGTTTTTGTTTTTTTTTTTTAATCGACTTCAAAATTATATGGGAAATTTAAAATTTTAAATAAAACTTTTGTTAAAATAAACTTCTGGTTTTTCTATGGTACGGACCAAAATGTATAAAAAACAACTTTTTTAAATCACTGTTACTACTTTACAGTAATAAAATGTTTATTGGTCCAAAAAAAACATTTTCTGAAAAGAATCGACGTCTTATTCATTTAACTCCGTGCTATTCGGTAAAATATAAAAAATGTTTGTAATAGGTTTCGTGTGATATTTTTATGACTGCAACCATTATAAACCAATTTGCCTGAAACTAAATGTTTTTATACCCTCCACTTACAAGGGAAGTCTCCCTGGTGTCACCCTTCGATCTTCATGAAATTTAGATATGTTGTTAAGAACGTAAATTAATTCGACACGTATTTTTTTTTAGCGGCCCAAACGCATTTTTAGGGGGGGTCGATTTGTATGGGGGGAAATTGACCTTTTTTAGTTTTTTACGATTTACGCCTATTAAATTAATATAGGCATGTATGGTATCAGATTAAAGGTATTAAAAATACCTATCACGTGGTGCTAATCGATTCCCGATCGATTTTAAGACATTCTAGCGATGTCCGTCGGTCCGTCTGTCTGTCTGTGGAAAATGCTGTCGCGTACAAAATATTGCACAGAGATGACTGAAACTTAACATATTTATTGGAAGTTCTCCCGAAAAGTTTGGTATTGCATTTGAGCGATATCGGTTCAGCGGTTCAAAAGTTATGAACGAAAATGTAAGCACACCTCAAAAATTTCAGTACATTCAACATTAGGGCGTCCCAAAATAAAACCTGTATTCGATTTTCTTGGGTGCTCAAGCATAATTTGAAAGCTTATAGGGTAAAGTATTTTTGAGATTTTTTTCAGATTTTTCGGAAAAGTTTTTAAGGTCGCGCAAATCGATTTTGTGCTTAAAATCGGCTTTGACGACCGTTTTTTAAACTTTCTTTATGAGTTCGCCAATAATCTCGATATTCTTTACTCTTGAGGTAACATTTTTAAAGAAAAATGTCCAAACTTTATTTTTGAATGCATAAATTTAACGTGTTGGCTATGCTTTTGCTCATTTGGGTACCCTACATAAGGTTTTTTCGTAAATTTTCCATAAATTTTGAAAATAACGCTTTGTAACTTTTAAAATTTCTATGAAAGTCAAAAAAAGTAATAACGCAGTTTGAAAGATAAATTAATTCTCTATAATTTAGCAACAATAGTTTTTGAATTTGCTCTTACCGTTCCAGAGTAATACCATTTTAAAGATTTCTATCCATTGTACAAAACTAATAGTAAAATAATAAACTTCTTATAAAGACCTGAAAACTTCGAGTTTTGGTCAGTAACAGAAATGTGAGAAGGTGGATCCTTAAGATTTGTTGATGCTGAACACAAAACTGCTTTAAGCAACTCCCTAACAAATCACGTTTGGTGGTAATTTAGGGCAGTAGGTCAAAATGTCAGTCCGTTCGGCTGTATAAGACACGAAGGAGTCAAAAATAAAAGAGATAGACTTCTGATGTTAGGCACGAATATGGTTTATGATCATAGAAAGGTTATCTTCACAAATGGGAAAAATCGGTCAAGGAGGAAAAAAGTTGCCCCTTGAAGAATCAACAAATAACGTATTTTTTTACATTATATTTTATATTTTTGTTAAAAAAACAAAACTTTTTTTTAAAAGAAGATATATAAAGTCATGTACCTGCGCCTAGGAAATAAGAAAATGCTTATTTTCGGCCCGCCCCATTTTGTGGGCGCGGATTTATTTAAATAATGATGAAAATTTGATTACTTCAGTGGAAAAAGCACAATGAATGTATTGGTAATATTTATCGCGAGGGGGAAGGTCTCCCCTTACGGCCGCCGCTTGGGACCACCAAGACTGCCTTGTAAAAAAACATATATATAAATATTTTTTTTATTTTTTTTACATATTGCAGGGCACAAAATATTCTGCACAACCGAATTTAACACTCTTGTTTGTTATTTCTGAAAGCTGCATCTCATAGTCCTGGTATTCAGCTTTTAAACCCATCATATATAGCCTATTTACAAGTTTTTACCCTAAGATATTAAATAGTGAAAGACAATATCTTTTTTAAATTCAATATTTTATTTTATTATTAGTTTTATACAATGGGTTAAAAGCTTTAAAATGGTATTACTTTGGAACGGTAAGAGCGAATTCAAAAATTATTGTTGCTAAATTATAAAGAATTAATTTATCTTTCAAACTGCATTATTATTTTTTTTGACTTTCACACAAATTTTAAAAGTTACAAAGCGTTTTTTTTTTAAATTTATGGAAAATTTACTAAAAAATCTAATGTGGGGTACCCAAATGAGCACAAGAGTTGCCAAAACTTATAGTTTATGCACACAAAAATAAAGTTTGGACATTTTTCTTTAAAAATATTTCCTCAGGAGTGAAGAAACTCGTGGTTATTGACGATTTTATAAAGAAAGTTAAAAAAACGATCGGCAAAGCCGATTTTCAGCAAAAAATCGATTTGCGCGACCTTAAAACCTTTTCCGAAAAATCTGAAAAAAATCTCAAAAATACTTTACCCTATAAGCTTTCAAATTATGCTTGAGCCCGGACAACTTTTTTTTTGTGGGACACCCTATTCAACATAACCTAAAAATACAAAATGCTTTAATTCGGCTTCTGGTTGGGATATGTGAACATAATTGAACACCAAATGGTATTTAAACAAGTACGAACATATTTTTTGACAAAAAAGAAAAAAATCGCGGATTTTTTTTACCAAAATTTTTTTTAAAATTTTTTTTTTTTTTTTTCAAAAGTAATTTCCTTTTAAATAAAGTTTTTTGCAATAATCTTTTTGAAATTGTGGAGGGTATCACTACATTCGGCAAGGCCGAATTTAACTTTTTTACTTGTTTTTTCCATTATTTATTCCACTTGGAACATAGGGCTTCTACAATTAAATTCCAACTATTTCTATTATTACATATTGATTTGATTTCATCAAAAGATTTATTGATGGTCGTTAATTTATTTAAAACTGTTCTACGCCATGTATTTTTTTGACAGCCGTAACGCCGACTTCCTTGACGATTCCACTCTAATGCGGTTATTGTAACGCTGCCAATGGGTTTTCGGAGAGTATGTCCTATCCATCTCCATTTTCTTATTGAATTTGACGTATTATAGGCTCTTCATTCGTTAAAAACTAAATGTATTCCGCCTTTACCATTAAACGCAAAGAAAAAAGGATATTTTTTGGCCAGGTGTCTTCAGATGTTTTTCATATTGTGTATAAAGATACCCTATGGAGCCATATAGACATTAAATTTCAAAAACTCGCTATTTTATTCGCGATTTTCATTTTTTAAAAATCACAAAAAACTTAAAAAGTTGTGTAGTTTAAAGATATAATATCTTAAGTAAATATTGGATTTATATAATCAAAATTGAAATTAAAAGATTAGCGTCCAACCTGAATCAAAATACGTCGCGTAAGGCGTAACGCCCAATAATTTTTCGTTTCTAGTATTTAAATGTGAGTTACCTAAATCAAACGGACGTAAAAATTTCAAATTTGATGTGTTTCTTTTTGTTTTTTTTTTACGTCTTGCGCTACGCATTTGATTCTGGTTCGACCCTTAAGTCCTCTATTTTAAACATAAAAGTTAAAAAAAAATTGTGTCATTAAAAAAATGCATTCTAAATGCAAATGCATTTTTGAGTGTATTTTCGTAAACTTTTACCCCTTTTTATTTTTTATACCCTCCACTCTAGTGATAGAGGGTATATATAAGTTTGTCATTCCGTTTGTAACACCTCGAAATAATGGTCTAGGACCCCATAAAGAATATATATATTCATGATCCTCGATCGATTTTAAGACGATCTAGCGATGTCCGTCCGTCCGTCTGTCCGTCCGTCCGTCTGTCCGTCCGTCCGTCCGTCTGTCTGTCTGTCTGTTGAAAAGACGCTAACTTTTGAAAGAGTTTACGGAGGCTCCTGAGGTTTGGTATATATGTTGGGCATTTACCTGGTCAGGTTGGTATTGCAATCCAGCGAAATCGGTCCAGTGCACAGAGGGCCAGACAGATCGATTTCCGGCCAAAAGTCCTTATTTGTAAATTCTCAAAAAAATGTTTACCAGTTTGTTGGGCATATATAGAAGCAGGTTTTCTGAACTTATCTTTATGATCCAATTACACCCTTTCCTTTGACAGGTCTTCAAAGTTAAAAAAGTTGGTTAAAAATTTAAAAGTTGAGATACTTTATTAATTTTTTTTCCAAACTTCTATTGCTAATGTTTAACTTTTTGTTTTCGTGGTTCAACCTTATATATAAGCCTTTAAAACGAAAATAACATGGACAAATATAACCTATTTGCCTTGCAGCAATTCGCGTTTCTTGTGAAAAAGTTATAATTTTTTTAGATATTTACCTCGCGCCGAAAAAATCCTCAGCGATCCTCAGTTCGATACAATCGGTCTATATTTTTTTGATATAGAATGGATCCATATCTTTCGAAAAAAGTTGCCCAAACTTGCTCGAAATGATAAATGGCGAAATTACGGCTTGTTTTTAAAAAAATAATTTAACCCAAAATAATGTTTTACGGCTTGATTAGTTTTTTTATCGACAGAGAGTGCCTTAAGTGCAGAAAAAAAAAATATCTACATTTCTAGTTTTATTGTAGAATTATTGAAAATATCAGTTACACCATTTCCAATTAAATTCAACGATTTTTTATTGAATTTTCAAAATAAAGAAAAAAAGTGAATAATTCGTCACCATTTCCAAAAGCTTTTATGAAACTAAGTAAGTCATTTACACCATTTCCATATTTATATAAAAAAAATATATAAATGAGTAGATTTAACTGCAGCCACTCTTAATACTCTTAAAACTAATTTTTAGTTAGATCAGACAAAGTTAAAAAATCTAGCCGACCCGGAAATTTACTACGTCACACTTTCAGCTAACTTCAACAAAGAAAAGGAATACAAATGTTTTTTATTTACTTGTAATAAACTTTACTAAGTATATTTAGTCCGCCATTTTGTTTTTCAAAATTCACGTCAGTAATTCTGATTCAGTAACTCCATGACCCCCTTAAAACAAAATTTGAGTTAAATCGGGCAATTATTAAAAAAAATTGTCAGCCATATTGGATGTGCCATTTTGATTTTTTTAGTTTTTAGTTAAATTTTGAAATCAGCGACCCCGAAATACTCTAGATGCACATTTTCAGCCGGATCCAACAACGATAAAGACTTTTGGCCGGAGTTGGATCATTCTTTAAACTTTAAGAAGCATATTTAGTCCGCCATTTTGTTTTTCAAAATTCGGAGTAACAATTCTTATTCAGTAACTCCAAGACCCACATAAAACAAAATTTGAGTGCAATCGGACAATTTAAAAAAAAATTGTCCGCCATATTGGATCCGCCATTTTGATTTTTTTGGTTTTTAGCTAAATTTTGAAATCAGCGACCTCGAATTCCTCGAAAAGCACATTTTCAGACGGATCCAACAACGATAAAGACTTTTGGCCGGAATTGGATCATGCTGGCCCTGTGTGCAGTGGTTCAAAAGTTATAAGCAAAAGAGTGAATTTCGGCAATAAAATATTTCTAACAAAAAATTTTATTTTTTTTACGTTAGAAAATTTACTATCACTTAAAATGGGCATTGTGGAGGGTATTCATAGATTCGGCCAAGTCGAATTTAACTTTTCTACTTGTTTTAATTTAACATATTATTAAAGAACGACATTTTTATAAACAAATTCAGTTATCATTTTCACACAAAAATTAAAAAAATATAGATTATTTTTGTTTTGTGTTTTTGACTGACGAAGAAAATCGTGTCTTCTAAAGATTAAATTAAAAAGACCATGGTTTCTTTAGCCACTTCTACGTCATCAGTAGGAAATTACATTTAATTGATTATTTTATATTTGCTAGAAAAATTCTTTATATGTTTTTTTTACCAACAGACTAGCCTGCCATGAGATTTGAACCTGTGCTTCTAAGTCACTCATGGTTTGTAAACCGGCGCCTTAGGCTATTGTCGGTATACAAACAACAGTGTCGAAACGTAGTTTGTTTAACTCATAGTAGGTTTGTGTGTGATGTATACAGAAAAGCTTTTTTCCAATGCATTGCATTTAATCTAGAGACCAACAACAATTTTCTTATGCTCTGATTTAGTATGTCGTACAAAGTGAGTGACTAGAAATTTTGTACGTAAAACAAAAACAAATTTGAGTTTTTTGTTTTTGTTTTACGTACAAAATTTGTAGTCACTCACTTCTACCAAGATAGCGAATCGCACAGTTAATCTTTCATTTATTTTATGCAAACTTTACTATTGCGGAGAATTTTTTGTTCTTCGCACTACAGAAACGCATAGTTAAAGTGAAAAACGAAAAGAACAAAAAGAAAATAAAAGATCTAGTTAAAATAAATTGCTAAAAGAAAGTTACTAAACATAAACAGTGAAAAAATAAAATAAAAACATATTAAACACAATATTTAAAAATATTAAAAACCCACCCCTATTTTTGTGCGTCAAATCACATAGAATAAAATAACAAAAAAAAAAAACTGGTCAAACAAGTTAAATTGTTTTTAAAATTGTTTAAACAAATAAAACAACAACATTTTTCTAAAAATAAAAACGCAAATTTTACATATAAGCAAATTTACAAAGTGCTTTCAAAAGACTACATACTCACACGCACATATCGCTCCTTTACTTGTATAGTGTCATATCTCAAAAAATGCGTTTTTTGAGTTAATGATGCAGAATTATTCGTTATATCGTGCTTTATATTGTGTCAAAAGTTCGTATTAATATCTTTTAAACTCACCGTTTGAGAAGAGTACACGCCATTATTACATTTTCTATGTACCGGCCTTTTTCAATTAAAAACCAGTTTCAATAGTAAACTTTAAACGTGTTTTCTGCAAAATCAAATATTTTGAGTTGTGACACTATACAAGTAAAGGAGCGATATATATATTTATTAAAAGTGTCCTAAAGCAGTAAATATATTATTCTGCCTTCAACCATTGCAGCGGGAAGATCAGCACAAAGAGACAGAATAATAAAACACACTCACACACACCCGTACATACGTACAATTACCCTACCCCCAGCAAATCAGGTAAGTTCGTCAGTGTACAACTAACATATACAGTGAGCGTCAAAAGAAAGTGTACAGGTCTAAAAAAGATGTAATTCCTTAACGAAAAAGTTGACAATAAAACCCTTTATTATTATTAATCGACAGTCATTTAAAAACACGCTATAAAGGAAATTTTCCAAGCTTTAATTAAAGCTTGATAGCGTCCAGATTGAGCAAATATTAATTGAGATACGAGGGTCGAGCCTTAAAAATGAAATTATCTGTAGACATTTTTTAGAAAAATTTTAAAAAATATTTCTAGGTTGATTTTTTTCAAGTTCAAACATTAAAAATTTAAAAAATAGCACAATGGTTTAAATTCAGCTATCAACTCATTTTTCCAATGACTCAAACAAAAGCCAAAATTTTTTTAATGCAGTAAAAAAATATGCATTTTTTTGACCTCAAATTCTTTTGACCACCAATTTTTTGTAAACAAAGAAAATTATTAATTATTTTCATATCTCTTTACTATGCACTTAGGTGTTCTTAAATTAGTAAACAATATAATCTTTTCTTTGTTTACAAAAAATTGGTGGTCAAAAGAATTGGAGGTCAAAAAAATGCATATTTTTTTACTGCATTTAAAAAATTTTGATTTTTGTTTGGGTCGTTGGAAAAATGATTTGATAACTGAATTTAAACTATTGTACTATTTTTTAAATTTTTAATGTTTGAACTTGAAAAAAATCAAATGAGAAATATTTTTTAAAAATTTTCTAAAAACCGTCGACAAAAATTTTCAATTTCCAGCGCGACCCCCATATCTCATTTAATATTTGCTCAATCTGGACGATATCAAGCTTAAATTAAAGCTTGGAAAATTTCCTTTATAGCGTGTTTTTAAATGACAGTCCATTGATAATACTAAGGGGTTTTGTTGTCATCTTTGTCGTTAACGAATTACATCAATTTAAAACCTGTACACTTTCTTTTGACGCTCACAGTAGTTATTTTCAAAAAGTGAAATTTTACACAAAATTTCAGGGATTTGCACATAAATCAACAGGAATTTGAATAGAAAATCTTCGAATAGAAAATCTTTTATTTCTGTTTTTCAAAATATTGTAAGTAAATGTTTTCTAAATTTTTTTTTCAATGTATTTTTGAAGAGCCACGACTCCTTTAGTAAATTTTGAATTTCTATAATTAAAATTGAAATAGAAATTCTGATTAATTTTTATTAAAAAATAAAAATTGTTTTATTCGACCTTTAAAATATTATATTTTGAGGATGTTTATTCTGGCTCGAGGTCATTATTTTCTTTACTAATTAAAACCATGATATTCTCATAGCATAATTTTCAAGAAAATTATTTTATGTTTTAAATTTATTTATGTTGGTCATTTTTGCAAGACTTAATCGACACGTGTTTCGAAATTTGTCAAGATTCCATTGTCAAGATTATTTAGCAAAAATAGAAACGATTTACTACAAAGTAGCAAACGAGCCTAATGACAAATCGTTTGTGCACAAACTAGAATATTAATACATATTCGCCTCTATTCACAATGAGAATTAGAAAGACAAAGAAATTGTACCATACTAATAAGTAGGGCAAGTAAGTACTTTCATGCATCTAAAAATCGAAAATATGTGCCTATAATATGCGTCTAAAAATTCAAAATATGCACTTAAAACTTAAAAAATATGCATTTAAAAATTATTGTTTTAAAAAAAAAAAGGTTTATCAACATTAATTAAATTTTGTCAAATACTTTAAGGCCCTCGACAGTTCTTACAGCGGTATTTTTGAGTGGAAAAAATTTTTATAAGTAAAATATTTTTTTATTGACACATTTTGTAATAAAAATCTTGTTAGGCCTGTTCGTTTACCTTACTACAATCTACTTATTTTTAATACTTTTACTACAGCTGGAAATTTTCAGTACAAAAAGTAAACAAAAATTTCCAGTTGTAGTAAAAATAGTAAGAAATTTAAGTAAACAAACAGACCTTTTATTTGAACAAATTTACTTGAGAAGTTTTTTTCTTTGAGTCAAAAAATATTTCTGGAATAAAAAATTTTATAAAAAAAAAATATTAAAGTAAAAAATTTTTTTAGAACCAGTCCTAATATTAAATATTTTTTTTTAGAAAAAAAAAAAAATGCTTTAAAAATATTTCTTTTAATTTTTTTCGGAATTTTCCCATTCTGAAGTCAATAAAAATGAACTCAAAGACCCTACTCTGACTCTAAGCGAAATCCAAAAAAATGCAATTTTCCTGTAGGAAATTTTAAATTAAAAGATTTTTTTTTTCTTTACGATTAGTAAAATGTATCAGAATAGGAAAAATTTTTCAGAATCTAAACATTTTATTTCCAGAAGCAATTTTTTATAAGAAATGACTTAGAATATGATTTTTGTAAATAAAAATATTTTTTCATAAGTAATAGGTGGTAGGTTTTGAATTTTCCTAAAAAAGTTTTGATAAAATATTGATGAAAATTGAAAAAAGTCGAATTTATATGAAAATATGCAAAAATATGCATTTATACCAAAATATGCAAAAATATGCAACTACAAATCGATGCCATTTTATTGCAAATTTCTTGATTCGGATAGATATTTAGTTTGTTGTATGAATAAAGTGCCGAGTAAAAACATGCGTTTTCATTAAAGTACTTGCCCTACTAATAAGGCAACGATTGTCAATAACCAACAAAAATAATTAAAAAAATTTTACATACGATAGTCCATTGGACTACAACAATATGTTTTTGTGTTAGAATCCTCTACTTTTGAGGAAAAAGTAAAAAAAAACTGTGTCATTAAAAAAATGCATCTTTAATGCAATAAAAAATTGCATTTGCATTTGAAATGCATTTTTATATTGCGAAATTTTTGTGAACTTTTACGTTTAAAGTAAAGGATTCTTTCTAACTTTCTATTTTAATTTTGATTATAGAAATCCGATATTCACTTAAGCAGTTACGGCACTTCAGAAATACATTGGAACACAATTTTAAAAACATTTATTTACAAAATTTTGAAAAACAAAAAAAAATATTTTTTTTTTTTCAATTTTATAGCGAAAAAAATTATTTTTTTTTTTTAAACTAATAATAATACACTCAAAAAAAAAGTTTGTAAAATTACAAGTAAAAGGTTTTGTAATTCTATTTTACCAATATTTTTGTCTTTTTACAAAAATTGTTGTATATTAAATAAAACGAAACTACAGTTTGCTTTGTAATTTTACTATTATATGTTGGTAAATTTATTTTACAAATTTTTTAGGTAAATTTACATAAAAGTGAATTATTTTACAAATTAAAAAAATATTACAAGGTGTTTAGTTTTTTTACACAAGAAAACTGTTATTGTACAATAAAATATTACTTGATGTGATTTAGTCTTTCTACCAAAAAAATGTGTTATTACAAACATTTTTTTGTTAAAAGTGTTCAAGTGAAAAAAAAAATCATTTCAGGTTGTTGAAGTGCTGCTCCAGCTGCCGAAGAAGGAAAAATAAAATGCACCAATGGAAAAAAACTTTAAATTTACAAATAAATATGTAAATAAACCACATTTTTTTGTAAATTTACAAAACAAATATGAAAATTTAAAAAACAAAATTGTATATTTACTAGAGTTGTCAATTATTCGACTTTCAACTTTGTTCGAATAATTCAAATAATTGTTTTTCCTCGTTCGATCAAACGATTAAAGATCAAAATTTATTCGATTAATCGAAGAGAATAACGAATAAAAAAAATTATTTTAAAAAATATTTTTATTAACAAAAAAATAAACAATTCATATAACAAAACTTTAAATAAGAAAGTTAAAATTTTTATTAACGAAAAAATGTAAAAAAAACTTAAAAATAAAATAGTTAAAAGTTAAAAAAACTTAAAAATTGAATAACTGAGATCACTTTTAATTAATGGATGTCGATTTTAATACTTGTTAAGAAATAATTCAAATACAAATTATTATTTGAAGTATTCAGACAAAATATATCATAAATGATTTTAATTTTGCAAATAAGACAATTTAAGTTGTTCTTAAGAAATTATCTTTTAAAAATAAAAGTTGACTCAATTTTTTTTGCTTTGAAACGATTTTTGGTTTTTGTTTTTATTAAATTAGATTTTGAAAACACTCTTTCGTTAATTGTTGAAGTAGGTGATATAGTAAGAAGAGCATACAAAAGTTTATATAATTTTTCTGTTCTTTTTTCTGATTTTCCCAAATATACCATATCGTCTGATATATCGCTGAAGTCCTTTTTATTTTCTGAATTTTTAATACTTTGAATTGAATTATTTAACTCGCATAAAAGATTATTATTTTCATTACTAACAACTTCCTCTATTTCAATACTTTTTTTTATCTGTATTATTGTGATTACTTTCAGCATAAAATAATCTGGAGTTCACTTTTGGGAGAATATTTTAAGAAACTTTCATTGCTCGGAAAATTTCCAGAATTTAGAAAAATTTGTTAACGTATTTAAAAATTTTATACGTCTCTCATTAATTCTTATTTTAATACGTTTTAGTAAGTCTGATGCAAAAGAATTATTATTTTTTTCTAAATTATTTATTAAAAACTTGATAACTCCCTCTAATTCTATAATGGATGTGCTATCCAGGGCTATGGCTACAACATATTTTAACTTTCCTACATTTTGTATAAAATCTTTCAAAATTTATGAGAATAAATCAAATTCTAAGAATTTATTTAATTTTTTAATTAAAAAAAATTGTTCGATTAATCGACATTAAATAATCGATTTATTCGTTATTCGAAAATCGTAATTTTTGAATTATTCGAACAAGAGTTGGGGTTTGTTTGATCGATTAATCGAATTATTCTTAATCGACTGACAACTCTAATATTTACAGAAAAAAGTTGTAATTTTACAAAAATTAAGTAGAAAATACGAAAACAGTTTTGTAAATTTACAAATTATTTGGTTAAACTACCCAGCAAAACTTTGGTAATGGGTAGTGATTATATAACACATTACCAGGTAATGTATATACCTTATTTGTAGCATTATTTTAGGATGTCTTACCAAACATTTGTTCCACAACGTATTATTTTCAAGTGAAAAATAATGCATTACTAATAATTTGCTACGTAATGCATGATTATTGGAAAAAATTTATTTCATATTTATTATTTCTAAACATTAAATCATGGATGACTTATATTTGGTTACATTATGTATTATTTGAAAGTTTGAAATAATGCATTATTTATAATTGGATGCATAATGCATTACAATAACATAAAAAATAATTATTTTATAAAAAAATACATAAGTTTAAACTAGAGATGGGCTCACGACAGTAAATTTCTAACGGCACACACTCACGAGCATATTTACGATCACGTGAGTAAATTTAATACAAAATTACTTTTTCACTAGTCGTAACACCTTATATCCCAACAAACATTTACCTTTGAAATACATTGAATATTATATTGATAGCAAGTTTAAAATTTAAACCTTAGCCTTGAAAACCAGTTGAGAATAACATAGTTCTCAACGTGAAAACAATAGCATTCTCAAAGAAAACGGCATGTTAGTTCTCAAGTAAAATTTTCAAGTTTATTTAGATTTGATATATAGTTGGAGATTTTTTGAATTTATAATGTTTCTCCAATGTACACAAATATTTTTAGCTTGAAAATATGCTTACTATCTAATTGAATTTTAGTGTAGTTTTCAAAGAATTCTCAGCCTTATTTATAATGATAATTTAACATTATTTTTCAAATGAACCTCAATACTATTTTTTAAAAAAAAAAATGTAAATACGAATTTTAATAATATTTGCTATTTATTTGCACTAAAAATTGTTAATAAAAAAATTACATCGAATGCCATTTTTGAGGTCGTCTCCTTCCAGGTCTTCTTCTTCAGCCGTCTGCTCTTTAAAGTTCGAAATCTTTAAAGAAAAGAAAAGACGTTATTAAATGTATAAATTTTTTTTGATAAACTCATGTGTACTTACTTTTTAAACGTTTATGCAAGTTTTTATACTTATAGCATTCAATTAATTGGCACAAATGCATAAAAATACATAAAATTTCTATATATTTCTTCTTCATTTTTAAAACAAAATTTTAAGTTTTCTAACAATTTGAAATTCGGAATTGAACAACATTTGAAAACAAAATTATTTCCACCCATAATCAATGTTCGATATTAGGTTTGAGAAACATTACAAATCAATTTGATGTTTATATTTTTTTGAAAAGAATTAATAGCATAGGAAAAAACAAATATTTCCAACATGTTTCAAATTTAGTTTAAATGTTTAAATTTTTGTCACTGAAAACAATTTGAAAAATACCCTTGATATTTAGTGCCAGTTTGATTTTTTTTCAAAGGCTTGAATTGATGTTTGTTGGGATATTATCTTCTGGTATGCTATCTTATTTCATTTCTCGTAACCTATAAAATATCATATATTTTACACCTTACTCGCATTCTTCGTTATAAATTTATGACTTATTTAATACCTTACTGGTATTCTTTGTGATAATGTGGGTGCATTACTTTGAGTCTCATCGCCTGTTAAAATCATCAATGCTGCAATGTATAAAATAAGAGATCCTATACCTTATTTTATACCTTACTTGGTAATCTAAGTTTTGCTGGGTACTGTTTTTTACGGCAAAAAAATAAGAAAAAATGGTATACATCTTCAGTACGAAATTTGTTTATTTACCTTCGGTAAATCAAACCACCTTCATTTTTCACCATTCAAGATTTTCTCTCATGAAGCTTTAAAAATTTTTAAAAATTGTAAATTTACAACTTTTTATTGTAAATATACTAGTTTTTTGCAATAAAAAACAGTAGTTTAACCAAACAATTTGTAAATTTACAATTTTGTTGTTTCATTTTTTACTTTATTTTGTAAATTTACAACTTTTTTTTGTATGTTTACAATTTGTTTTGTAAATTTTAATTTTTTTTTTGCAAATTTACAATTTTTATTGTAAATATACGTGTTTTTCATTATTTTTTTCCAGTAAAAACAGTAGTTTAAGCAAATAATTTGTTAATCTTCAATTTATTTTTCATTTTCTATTTTTTCTTTGTAAAATAACAACCTTTTTCTGTAAGTTTGCAATTTTGTTGTGTAAATTTACCAAATTTTTTGTAAATTTCCAAAAAAATGTTCACCTCGAAGTTAATATTTTACAAAAAAATTGTAAATTTATATTTTCTTTTGTTAAATCAATTTACAAATTATCCCCGTAACATTACGGGGATTCTTGCTAGTACATATTTTACAAAACCTGCCCCGTAAAATCACGGGGATTTTATGTCATTTTAGAAACTTTTTTTTTGAGTGTAGAAGACCTTTAATAATATGTTAATTTAAAAAAAATATAAAAGGGTTGAAAGTTGACAAAAATGAACTCAAAAAATGCATTTGCATTTAAAATGCATTTGTAATGACCAAGGAGAGGACTTTCATGCAAATGCATGTTTTTCCTTTTGGTCATACACTGGAAAAAAAACCTTCGTGATATAAATGAAATGGATTCATTATATTGTTTTCATTTAACCAATGAAGAAATTCATAAGCTTAATTAAATATCATGCATATTGGGAACAAATTTAATAAAACTTGATTCATTAGATTTCATAGTTTCATTAAAAAATGTCATTAAAATTTGTTTATAAATTTTGTTGTTGTTTGACTCCTGTCGAGTCGAGTATGTTTAGTCTGTAGTTGGCGCGAAAATGTAGCCAAATAAAAAACAGCTGATCACAGCTGCAGAAATAAATTTTGTGATTTTTGATAATTTTTTTTACCAAACTTAAAAACAAATGTAAATGATAACTAAAATTCGAGAATTTATTAAAATTTTGTGCGTGAAAACTAAGTGAAATAAAGAATGTGAATAATGTGTGTTTTTGTAATTTTTGCAGACTTTATACGAAACTAAAAATGAAAAATAAATTAATAATTAATCACATTTTTTAGCTTTTTATTTTTTTTTTGGTTTTTTTTTTACAAACTTCATATGTTTTGGACCGAATTATATCAACACGAGATAAAATACTTCAATTTGCAAAATTAGTACGAAATTGACATATAAAAAATTGCCCCTGTTAAGGGTCAAAGTTCAAATTTTAGAAAATTTTGAATTTTTAAACGTTAACAGATTTGCTGGGCGGATTTTGCTGAATCTACTTGATGTTATTTTAATTGGTCTTAACTAAATGTCAAATAATTAAAATTTAGAAATTTAACCCTTAAGTGCTGTTGGTTCCTATATTTTTTTTAATTTAATGGAGATAATGTAAGTGTATTTTGTTCAAAGGGTCGAATAGGCCCCACCATCACTAAAGGGTTAATATTCTGAATTTAAATAAAAAAACATATGTTAAGACCTTTTAAAATGACATCAAGTAGTTTCATATATTTCCACTCAGAAAATCTGTTAATGTTTAAAAATTCAAAATCTTCTAAAATTTGACCTTTGACCTTTAGTTGGGGCAATTTTTAATTTCCCATTTTTGTCCTAAATTTGTGAATTGAAGTATTCTATCTCGTGTTGATATAATTCGGTCCAAAACGTATGAAGTTTGTAAAAAAAACAAAAAGAAAATAAATAAATTCTAAAAAAGTGCCAAAAATCACTACTTTCCCGAAATCCGCCGAAATTACATCACTGTAATAGCCAAATGAAAACAAGAAAGCCTACAATTTTTGGGGTTTTTATTCCTTTATATGTGCTTAACAAATCCCTAAACTCCAATAGTCGATTTTTTTAAATTTCTTTAACAAAAAAATAAAAAATTAAAATTGGAGATTTGAAAACCGTGCTTAAAAATTCAGACATTTTTAGCATAAAATTAAAACAAGTTAGGAAAGAACAATATGATAAATACTCATCATCTCAGGACATTGAAGCTTGTAGAATAAAAAAATGTTATTACTGTAGATAATTTCAATAAATTTGAAAAATGGGGCTCGAATTCCTTGATCAAGTGGTCTGCCACAAGTTAGTTGCCGGGGGAAGTTGTAATAACTCGGCTAATTTTCAACCGATTTTAATTTTTAATACCTTATTAGATAGGCAATTAGCTCTAAATCACAACTCAGTAATCATTTGAATTCAAACTTAACTCAAAGTACCAAAAAAATTGAGAAAATCACAAAAAAGTCATATTTTCCCCTTGTAATCCGTTTTTCAAACTTCAGGGCCGATGCGGCACGCCTTACCCACATCCGATTACCCTATAATTTTGCAAAACATATTTTTACACCCAAATGCATATTTCTAGGGGGAGTTACGGCCAATATTTAACAACTTCGTTTTTTTGGAGCATCCTAGTATGACAACCTTATTCTGTATACTGCACTAAAATTTTATTGACGGTTACAAGTGACTAAACGAAGATTGTTAATAATGAACTTTTTCGTTAACTTCAATTTAAGGTTGCAAATTTTCCTTCATTTAACTGCTGCTATTCCACATTAAATCAGTTAATACTTTCATTAATTTCATGAAAAATTTAATAAACATTTGTAAACATGTTCTACGAATATTTGCATTATTTCAATGTAAGTTTTCATTGAATGGAACTTTAATGACACCAGTTTCTTTAATCAAATGAAACCTGTCTTCGGTTGAAAACGTGAGTCATTTTTCATTAAGCTTATGTCAATTTTCATTATTTTCACGAAGCTTTTTTTTTTTTTCAGAGTAGAATAGCATAAACAACATATCTTTGCGAATCAAAGAATTTGCTTTAAAATGGCATCGATTCGTTAGTGCATATTTTTGCATATTTTGGTTAAAATACATATTTTTGCATATTTTGCTATATTTTAGGATTTTTTCATATTTTTTTTTTTGCATTGAAAGAATTATGAATTTTTTTAGATCATTTTTATTTTTTTAATAACATTTTATACACACTGAATATATGTAAATCTAAGCTTAAAATGCCAGAATTAAATAAAATTGTATGTTTTTTTTAATAAAAGTAAAAAATAAGTAGATATTTATGATTTTTACTCAATATTTTAAGATTTTTAGTGCATATTTCAAGACTTTTTAGTGCATATTTTAGGCGCCTAAAACATAGTTTTTTAGTGCATGAAGGTCCTGTCCCTGGTAATGATACATGACGAGGAGTTTAGCTATTAATTTCAATTTTGATTATAAAAATCCGATATTTACTTAAGAAGTTATAGCTCTTTAAACTTTTTAAAAAATTAAAATCACGAATAAATTTGCAAGTTTTTCTCTCTCTGTCCGAAACGTAGTATAAATTCCCCTATTGTAAATTTGGATTGTAGATAATGTAGTATTATCTTCTGGAACTAATTAACTGTAACGGTATCATGCTTTAAATCGTCGGATATGATTGCCATTTTTTTGTGTTCCAGTTTTTGATCTTTCATGTAATAAAAAAACTACTGAGAATTTAGTTGCTTGTTCGTTATTCAAGTGGAATGCTTGTATGGCATCCATGAGAAATTGTTTCCAGTTTTTGTTCCATCCTTTCAGTTTCCATCCTTCCAGTTCCATTCCATTTCCATCCTTCCAGTTTTTGATCTTTTATGTAGTAAAAAACAACTAATAACATAGTTGCTTGGTCGTTATTCTAGTGGAATGCTTGTATGGCATCCTTGAAAACATTTTGATAGTTTCTTAGGAAATCATATAAAATGGCGAATTCATTAGACTTCAGATGTACATATCTTCAAATCTCTGAAAAATTACCATTGCTTCTTAACTAAAAAGTCATGGATTCTCAAATTTAGCAATTCTGTATGTATTTCTTCTACAAAATCAACCACATTTGACATCATTGTTGTCAATGTGCATCTTTCAGACTGAAACTAAGATTCAAATTTGACCTCCCCCTAATATATGGATTAAAAGATTAAATTCTCTTTGATGAATGTGGTTTCCAGGAAATTTGAATATTCACCTAAGTGGCCACAAGTTGTTTCGTTTTGACGTATAGTCAATTTAAAGCAATCTGGGTAATTGCTCAAATATTCTGGCGAATCATCTGTTAAGTACTTTAAGTTGATTTCCTTTAACATTAGTTTAACATTTTCAAGGTTAATTGAAACTCATAGTGTGTGAGTTCCACTGTTTCCTGCCAAAACGCAACGTATTGTCCTCAGTTTGGTAAATTTTGTGAACCATATTTTGATATCATATAGTTCAGATTGAAATATTGCGAATAACTTATTCAGGTTGCAGAGACAAATTCTGAGTTTGGTAAATTTTGTGAAACATATTTTGACATCATAGTGTTCGAATCCCATATTTAGATTATTAAATAAATTTAACTCTTTTACAATTTATACACTTATTAATTTGTTCTTTGTTGCATTCCTTCATCCTTTTTGAACTTTCTTGACATCGATTCGTACAGACACCCAATCTTTCATCCCTGGCATCAGGCGACTCATATCATCTCGCTGATAAAATTGGTAGTTGTGTGTTTTCGTGCACAAATTTTTTGAAAAGGTCATGAAATGAAGCCCATTCTTGCACTTGTCCATAAAAAAATGGTATTTTAATTTTTTCTAGCTCTATTGACCTTTTACTGTCTTTAAGTGAGCTGATTTTTTTAGTAAATTCATAGGATGCTATGTCATATTCTTTCTCGATATCTTCCAAGTCTTCAAGAACATCATCTTTTACCAATAGCTCCGTGGGTAATTTGGCGTAAAGCTGATTCACAGACTCCATTTGCCTTTGCCACGATTTCTTCAGATTTTGTAGAATATAAATGCTGCTTCCTTCTTTTACATCGCTTAGATTTTCTATTAGTTTAAAAATTGCTCTTCTGTATTGACAAAGCCAGGCTGATGTCTTCTCGTCAGTATTCACGATATCATTTTTGGGAACTATTGGATCGTAGTTGGGAACTATAACTTCATCCTTAGTTTTTTGTCCCGCTATCATTTCCGCCATTTGTTGCATTTGAAGTTGAAATTGTTGCTGCATGAGCAATAGTTGTCGCTGCACTTTTTCCTCTAGTTGAGATTCAGGCGGCGGTTGCTGGGTTCCGGCACCTCTAATGAAGGCCATACTTGGCAGTTTCTGTATCTAGGTTCCTGTTGTATTGTCATGTACAGTACTTGACAAAGTTTGAAGCTGGGTTCCTGCAGCTCCCTGTAGTGCAGTACTTGCCAGTGATTGGTACTGGGTTGCTGAAGCCCCCTGTGGTTCAGTACTTGCCAGTGATTGATGCTGGGTTCCTGCAGCCCCCTGTGGTGCAGTACTTGCCAGTAGATCTTTTATCATATTTCTGGTTTTAACCACCAAGTCTTCCACAATTTCCAGACTTTTTCGGGTGAAATACGGATCCGAGTTTACTCCATGCGCAAGGAGTTTTCGACGGTTTAATGAGTAGGTCTCCCAAAGTTTGCTAAGGTTGGCCAGTATATCTTCTGATGAACTCAAATGAATGCCTTTTTGCTCAACTTTACTGTAGAGAGCTGCAATTTCAGCTTCAAGTTGCTTCTGCGATTTGTAAAGCGTAGCACGATCAGACATTTTTTAATTTTCTTCGTTTTATTTGGAACTGTGGGAATCCCATGCGCTGCAATCTTTTTTTAACAATTCTTGCTTTTTGTTGAGACTTTCCAAGCTCAGCTGTGGTTGGAAAGTTAAAAATCTTAGGAAACTTTTGATACATAAAATGTATTAAAAACAACTTATTTAAATGACTGTTACTACTTTCCAGTACTTAATGTAAGTTATTCAAATAAACACCTGCTGAAAAGTGTCGACGTGTTATTCATTTGACTCCGTGCTATTTTTAAAATAAAAACAAGTAAGAAAGCTATATTCGGCTGTGCCGAATCTTTAAATACCCTCCACAATGTTAACCAATGCACTAGACGCAGACGACCTTTCTTGGCCAAAATTGATTTTATAGAAAATCATAAACACTTACAAACAACAGAAAGCATATCTTGTTTTTGTATACACTTATTTACCGTTCAAAAACAAATTTATATCAACATAAAAAAAAATATTTTTTAAAATTTTTTAAATTATTTTTTGAGTTTAAATATAAAAAATTTCTTATAATATTCTACATGGAAAACAAAAAAATTATAACAATTTTTAACACAAAACCTATTTCAAACCAGAAGTTTTTCCAGTTTTGTAACTTTGGCCAAGAAAAGTGATGATCGGAACCATAGTGCAATGTAAATATTTAAAAAACAAAAAAAAAATATATAAAAGCAACCACGTGTATGACACATACTACGTATTTTTTACTTCTATTGATACAAATAACAACTAACAAGCCAAATAAGCATCAACAACTACAAAATGGCGCGCAGCCACGTCATATCATGGAGGTTTATATTGAAACTCATCTCAATTGCTCATAGCTTCTTAACCCCTTGACCGATTTTGCCATAATTGGTACCAAAATAACCAGGAAAACGTTGAAAACAATAAAATATGAACCTTTTTAAAATTTTATTTGAATATATCAACTATGAGCCAAGATAAATCATTTTAAAATTTTGGGTTAAATTTCTGGTGCCTCTCCCCATTGTGCGATTCCGCCCAAATTAGGAATGATAAAATTACATTAAATACCAAGTTTCGTTCTCATTCATTCAACAGGTGTCAAGTTATAGCATTTTTTTGTGTAAAATTCACCATTATTTTAGAGGTACCTTTACATTTTCACTCATATCTTTTAAAATACTTAACCGATTTCAATAAAAAATACATCAGTTTTTGCCTAGGAGAATTACGCAACTTTTGGTACCCCGAGCGTTCAAATCGGTTCCGGATTATTGCCAAAAACGTGATTTCAACAGACAGACAGACGGACGGACAGACAGACAGACAGACGGACATCGCTAGATCGACTTAAAATGGATCAAGGATCATGAATATATATACTTTATGGGGTCCTAAACCAATATTTCAATGTGTTACATACGGAATGACAAACTTATATATACCCTCTATCACTAGAGTGGAGGTTATAAAAATGTTTGTAATAGGTTTTGGGTGATATTTTTATTACTGCAACTTACAAGGGAAGTACTCCAAGCTTTATGAACCGTTGTGCCCCAAACTTAAAATATATATAAAAGAGGCAATTCTTAGGTTGGGATGTTTCGGTTAAATGGACATATCGGGGATTTAGGAGTTCAAAAAATTGCAAAAATTTTTGAACAATTTGTAAATTTATTTTTATTTTTGTAAAAATTACGACTTTTTAACGAGTACCTACAATTTTACACGACATCCTCATGAAATTCACCGGCTTTTATTGTAAGACGCTTTTATTGTATTTTATTGTAATTTAAAACGCTTTTTAAAATGTTGATGGCGGTGAAAGCTGTGAATTCCTCAACATTAAACTGGAATATTATGAAAGAGTTTGAACAGGATATAGACGCTGAAATGTTAATGGCGATGGAAACTGTCAACATCCAACCACAATATGTTGGAGGATTTCGATAGGGATGTAGACCCTGAAATGTTGGAAACGGTGAAATCTTTGAACTCCACAACATCCCACAACCGCAGATCCACACCAAAAAGAACAGATTTTCAAGAATCTCAGGATTTTTGTCTTTGTAGTATATTAACCTCTCTCAGTAAATAAACAACGTTAAAAATTTGTTTAAAACAAAATCAAAATTAGTATTAAAAATTAAAAAAACAAAAATCACTATATTACAATAAAAAAAAAACATTTAAACAAAATATGGCCAACAAAATGATGAATGATTTCGAATCAAGAAACACAAGAAAGAAGTTCATCTTCAATAATTACTGTGCGGATGTCAGAAGAAAAACTTGAGACACAATTTGCAGCACATGTGGACTATTCACCGATCACCGCAATTACTTTCAAAATCCTCTACGATTACCTTATGGTGGACCCTATATGGACGGAATTGCGTTGCTGAGTTCACAATACACCAACAACCAAATGGCTGATTTCGGGGAGGAATCCGTTTTAATGATAAGTTGTTGTCCTAAAAACCTTTAGGTTTCAAAAATAAAATTTTATAAAAATAAAATGGAAATAAAAAATGAATAAATAATAAAAAAAATTTTAATCAAATCATCAGTTTAAAAATACAATATGAAAAGAATAAACCAAAAAAAAATATTTTATTAAGTCACTTGAATAACCCTGCAAAAACCTCGCCAGGTGGAGGTTACACAAAAATTGACGACCTGGATGTCAACCAAATTTATGCAATCACGGATTGCAAATTAAAACAGACTAAATTTGGAACCAAGCTGACGCTCAGCTTAAAAACTAAAGGGGATAGACTTTGGATTTATCTCCCTCAAGGAATTGCGAAGATGTTTCCTGGCGACAATGCGTTCCAAAAACTAAAGGACAACAAAATAAACGGGGTAATCTATAAAGGTAGAGAGAAGTTTGCCTTTAAAGTAGGCATTTTTGAGTTCAAAATAATACCCTTATAATTTTATTAATTCAATATAAATAAAAGAAAATGTCGTTCGTTGGTAATCGCATCATTTTAGAACGGCTGGACCGATTTGGCAATTTTTTTTCAAATATTTGACTAATCCAACTTAGGTGTTTACGGAAAAAAAATTGACCACGCCCACTTTTGCGCCAACCTTTTCGATTTAGCTAATTTTTTTTTAAATGTTTGTCTTAGTCAACCTTCTTTTACGCCCACTTTTTCCGATTTATCAAAAATAAGAGAACGGCTGGACCAATATGGCATTTTTTTTTTAAATGTTCGTCATAACCCAACTAAGGTTTTTACAAATAAAAAACGCCCACTTCTTAGACCCTTTTTCGATATATCATCTAAAATCGAAGAGTGGAAGGACTGATTTGACTATTTTTTTATTTTAAATATTCGGCATAGCCCAACTAAGTTTTTAACGGAAGTAACTTCTTCCCACGTTTCTCTCTTTTTTTTTTTTGATTTATCTAAAATCGTAGACCGGATGGACCGATTTGAAAAATTTTTTATGTATAAATGCATTTTTTTGTTAATCTAAAAACAGCTAGACCGTTTCCATGTTTTTTTACGAAAAAAATCTAGTAATTTAACGAGAATTCTTTGTAAGTTTTATTTCGCCAAAAAGTTGTAAATTTACAATTTTTTTTGGTAAAAAGCTTGTAAAATTACAAAATTATTGGTAAAAATCTTGTAAAATTACTAGGAATTTTAGTCAAATAGGAGGTAGAGGAGGTATAAAGAGCCGGCTTTAAAATATAAATAAATAATAAAAAAATATATATAATTACGCGATATCTCGTGAAATTTAACACCTACAATTTCGATGTCAACAGCTGTGTGACCTTCGATCAAGCACAAGAAATACTGCATACCATGTTTTTGCGAAATTTTAAAGAAACCTATCTAAATATAAAAAACAAAAACAAAAACAGCATAAAATTAATTTAGCGATTTCTCGCGAACTAAAGAAGATAGGATTTTGATGTTTACCGTTTTGTGACCTTTAAATAAGTACAATTAAAACTGTGAACTCAGTTTTTGAAAATATTTAAAAAACTTCAATGTCAAAACTTAAAAAAATACAAAAACACTGCTACGATTTCGCTGTAAACAGTTTTGTGACATTTAATCTTGTAGAAATCGAACTGCGCTTACACTTTTCGTCGACACTAAAGTTCAACCTGAACATTTCTGAGGCTCACCGTGTGGTAGGGTCCTATATTGTTCTTTAGTATCTAAAAATTATTGAGAGAAAATTTGGGGACAGTCGGCTAAAAATAACTCGTGCCGAAAATGGATTGAAGATTTGGGACATTCTTATATGAACGAAAAACGCTTTTTTTCTAGTTTTTGGAAAAATATTGGTACTTGAAATTTTTTGTTAAACTTTTTGTGAAATAATATGAAAATGGTACTAAATTACCTTTCTAAAACGACAAATTAAATTAAAATCGGATAAAAAATAAGCATTTTACGCATACATGCCCCAGACCATTGTAAGGTTTTCAAAGCCAAAATTTCAAAATTTTCAAAATTTTTCGACAAAAATATAATAAAAATTTAATTTTGCTTTATGATCAAATTGAAAACATGTTTAAAATTAAAAATAGCAGATATGGTAGTCAAGCTTTTTTTTTTATTTGGCGCGGGTAGTGATAAAATTTCCGTGGATTCCAAATAAAATGCGTTTTTCTACAATAATTTAGCAAATGTTGGAAAATTTGTACTCTATTGTACGGATCGAAGTGTAAAACATAAATTCTGTAACTTTTGAGAAATCGGATATATGCAGATATTTTGTATTACAGAAATGTATAATGTCCCAAATTTGTCATATCACCTCGACGAAAAGGGGTTAAAGATGCCCGATTTCTCCAAAAATTAACAGAATTTATATTTTACAGTTCGTATCGTACAATAGAGAAAATTTTTTTCCCATATTTGCTAAATTATTATAGAAAAACAAATTTTCTTTGGAATCCGCGGAATTTATATCACTACCCATGCCAAATAAAAAATAAAACTAGACTACCACATCTTTTAGTTTTTATCTATAACATGTATTTAATGGGATATTAAAGCACAATTTACTTTTTTTTAACTTTTTGCCTAAAAATTTTGAAAATTTTCAAATTCTGGCCTTTAAAACCGTGCAAACCCTGGGGAATGTATGCGTAAAATGCATTTGAATTTCTTTAAGCTTTTTGGAAAGGTAATTAATTACCATTTTCATATTATTTAACAAAAAAATGTATAAAAAATATTATTTACCAATATTTTTCCAAAAACTAGAAAAAAATGTTTTTTTCATTACACTCAAAAAAAAAAACATCTGTCAAAAAATCTGTAAAATGACTTTCAATTTAGAATAACAAATTTTTAGCAGATTTTTCTGCTGAAATGAATATTTTAGCAGAGTTCTCTGCTATTCAATTTCTGAAAACAACAGAAATTATGCAGAACTTTTGCTGATTCTGTCTGCTAAGTTTCATAAAGTTTTTGTGCAGATTTTCAGCAGATTATTTTGCAAATTTGACAGATATTTTTTGTTATGTTTTTTTAAGTATTTTTTTTAAATGTCGGTCTCGCAAAAATAAAAATCAAATGTCACTATCTAAAAATTAAAGTAGACGAATATAAATAGCTCCCGCTTAAATGCATCACAAAATATGTCAGCTTTAATAATTTAACCAACAAAACCAACCTTGTGTTTACCTACTTTTTTTTCATTTGTTTCATGTGTGTGTTTTTTTATTTGTTTTATTTTGTTTTCTTATTATAAGTGTGTATGTTGTGTTATTTTTGCTTTCTACTCTTTCATGTGTGTCTAGTTTTTTCTGATAAAATCAGCAGATTTTTCTGCTAAAATCAGCAGTTTTTTCTGCAGAAATCAGCAGATTTTTCTGCTGAAATCAACAGATTTTTCTGCTGTCTTGACAAATTGATCTGCTAATTAAACCCAGGTTATCACTACAAAAATTTAGTAAACCGCGTCTGCTAAAATCAGCAGATTTCTCATATTGCACAAAATGGGTGTATTTTCAGAGAATTTATTTTGAGTTTACGTATTGTACTAAAGTCGTTTTCGGTAATTTTCGTAAAATCAAAAAAATCGCTTTCGTTACATTATTAAAAACAAATACAAAAAAAAAATCTAAATGAATCCTCAAAATAATAATACCAACATGCGAGGGTACAGTGGAGGGGAAAGGGGAAATTTCCCCGCCCCAGACCAAATTTCGAAAAAAAAAAGAAAAACAAAAAAAAAGAAAGAAGGAAATTTTTTAAAAAATTGTCAGCAGACATTTCTGCTGATTGGACAGAGAATTTATTTTGAGTGTACGTATTGTACTAAAGTCGTTTTCGGTAATTTTCGTAAAATCAAAAAAATCCCATTCGTTACATTAATAAAAACAAATAAAAAAAATCGAAATGAATCATCAAAATAATAATACCAACATGCGCGGGTACAGGGGGGAAAGGTGAAATTCCCCCCCCTAGACCAAATTTCGAAAAAAAAAAAAAAAAAAGAGAAGAAAATAAAAGAAAAACAAGAAAAAAAAAAGAAAAACAAAAAAAAAACAAAAAAAGAAATAATGACATTTTCTAAAAAATTTTCCAAAGGAAAAAAATCTCGAAATCCAAAAATTTTTCATAGAAAAAAATCTAAAAATTTTAATTGGGAAAATTTTTAAATTTTTAAAGGAAAAAGTGAATTAATCTGCAAATTTTCTGTGGAAAAATACCTGTCAATCTTAGTATGAATTTTGACATAAAAAATTACTTTGAATATGTTTTATTTTTGTATAGAAAAATGTTACAGGATCTTAATTTGGGTTATATAAAAAATTTTTGTCTTCTACATAGCAATAGGAAAATATCTTAAAATCGTAAAAATGTTGATAGTCCAAAGTACACATGTAAAGCAATTAAAACAAGTAGAAAAGTTAAATTCGACTTTGCCGAATCTATGAATACCCTCCACAATGCTTTTTTTAAAGGTTAGTACATTTTAACGTGAAAAAAAATTAACAATTTTGATTAGAAATATTTTATTTTGAGTAAAAAACTCATTTTTTGTATTTTTTTTTTTTAAAAAGAAAAATTACTAATTTTTTTTTGAGTGTAAAACTTTTTTTTCGTGTGTAATGTTTTTTTTTACTGTAAAAATATTTCTGAATGCGGGTACGTATGTAAACAAAATATTGACATTTAAAAAAAAAAAAACTAAATTTTTTTTTGAGTTTAAAATTTTTTTTGAGTGTAAAATTTTTTTCGATTATAAAATTTTTTTCGAGTGTAATTTTTAAGTTACCAATGCTTTTAAAACTAATCAAGTTTAAAAAGCATTGCTTTTAAAACTAAACAAGTTTAAAAAGCATTGCTTTAAAACTAAACAAGTTTGAAAAGCATTGCTTAGTTACCAGCAATGCTTTTAAAACTTGTTTACCACGTGGCATTTAAGATGAACAAAATCTGAAATTAGGGGTTTTGCTTATAACTTTTGAACCACTGGACCGATTGAGCTGAAATGGATTGCAATACCAACCTGACCAGGTAAATGACCAACATATATGCCAAACTTCAGTAGCCTCTGTAAAGTATTTCAAAAGTTAGCGTGTTTTCTACGGACAGACAGACGGACGGACGGACATCGCTAGATCGACCTAAAATCGATCGAGGATCATGAATGTATATACTTTATGGGGTCCTAGACCTATATTTCGATGTGTTACAAACGGAATGACAAACTTATATATACCCTCTATCACTAGAGTGGAGGGTATAAAAAAAAAATTCCAAAGAATAATCTTTTTCTAAAGAAAAAAATCTCAGAATCTTAGATTTTTTTATGTGAAAAGGGGTCTCAAAACCTATTAATAGGAGAAAGGTCGCAGAAGAATTTTTCTATAGGAAAAAGTTCTCAGAATTTCTGAATTTGAGACTTATTTTAAGGAAAAAGGTCTCAAAATCTGAGTCTTTTCTGAAAAGAAAAATGTCACAAAGTCTGATACTTTTTATTGTTGATAAATAGTTTGAGAAGTTGAAACTTACTGAATTGGTAGAAGGTCGCAGAATCTGAGACTTTTTCTATGGGTCTCATAAAAATGTCTCAGAATGTCAAACTTTTTCTAAAGGAAACAGGTCTCAGAATCTATGACTTTTTCTATAGGAAAGAGGTCTTAAAGTCTGAGACATTTTCTATAGGAAAACATTTCCGAAGCTGGGACTTTTTCGTTAAGAAAGGGTCACAGAATCTCCAAATGTTTCTATAGGGAAAGGGTCTTAGAATAGGAATAAGATCTCAGAATCTGAGACTTTTTATTTTGGAAAAAGTTTTGAGAATTTGAGACTTTTTCTATAGAAAAAAGGTCTCAGAATCTACAATTTTTTCATTACGAAATTAATCTAATAATCAGAGACCTAGCTACTTTGACATTTTTACAGAGACTTTTTCTATAGTAGAAGGTCTCAGAGTCTGAGAACTTTTCTGTGGACAAAAATTCTTACAAACCCAAAAGCTGTACCCGCCACTGAATACCAACAACACCAAAAACATGGAATTTGACGAGGAACTGAGCCCTTCCTCTTAAGAGACGTTGGAACGGTTGGATCCAGCTCCCACAAGAATGAACAACATCCTAATGACGTTGAATGAGGATAAAAGTGAAGAATTTATGGAGGTGGTACAGTCGCTGGATCCAGTTGTTCCAGCAACCAACAACTGTAACTCTACACAAAATGGAAGGGTCTGGGAAGAAACTCAGGATTTATTTTATCCTGAGGCACCACAACTGCATTGTTATGATCGTGATATTGCTAGTGCGGATTTGTTGAATATATGCCCCAACAACTAAATGGGTGACTTTGAGGACGAGGCAATCTTATAGATGAGTGTTTGTCCTGAAAACCAGCTACATCCCACATTCAACAAGGGAAGAAATGTCAAGAGCCCTAATAAGACCTGTGGATTTAATCCCGATCGAGGAGATTGAACGTGCAGAGAGCGACGATGATGATTGTATAATAACAGCCGTTATACGTACTGTTAGATATGAATAAACTAAATATTTTTTAAATTAAGTTAAATAAAAAATATTGTATTTATTAATTTATAATGATTAGAGAATATCTTTGAGAGCATTTTTTAATAAAAAAATAAAAAAAAAAAATATTATATTTATTTCTACGTAGACTATAGAAAGATGAATAGAGACAGTGATGCCAACTTTTTACAGGCAAAACGGGCAATATAGTGACTCAAAAAGCGCCAAAAAGTGCTAAATTTCAATAAAGTAATAAGCGCCAAAAAGCGCTAAATAAATATTTTTAATGGTTTTTATAAAATTTTTATAAAATCGGCAAGCCTATTTCCAGAAAATTATTCTATGAGAATATCATAGTTTTAATTAGGGGGCCCCTGTAGGTTAGTTGGTAGCGTGCTAGCCTATGAAACAGGAGGTCGTGGGTTCGATTCCCACAAAAACCCTTGGTCGATTTCGCTACAACGAGACGACGGTCATTGTTACCAGTTCTCGTTTAGGTTTAAATTATTAAAAATGATGTGTAATTAAATTGGAAAAATAAATAAAAAAACTAATCATTGGATCAAATTATTATTATTATTATTATTATTATTATTATTATTATTAGTTTTAATTAGTTAAAGAAATAATGACGTCGAGCTAGAATAAACCTACTAAAAATAAAGCAATAAAAATATTTAAAAAGTTTAACATTTTGAGATCATGGTAAAAATTAAAAATGTTTAATTTTTCTCTTCATCTGCTGGACATACACTCATAGAAATCCTACAGTAAAAAATACAGTAAATGTGTTATAACTAAAAATTTACTAGATTTTTACTTTTTTACAGTATAATTTTAGTTTTCAGTACATTTTTTTATAAGTGGACATTACTACATATTGATTTTTTACCGCTTTTCTATTAATTTTTGTTATTTTTTTTTTTTTTTAAGTTTGTGAACTTATCTTCTATATAAAGAAGTGGCCACTTCAAATCGGTACGCACTGTTGTAATTGTAACGACGCCCCCTGTTATCAAAATGGAAAAATATTAACATACGTTTTTAACAACAAATCTACCGTTAATCTACAATTAATTGCGAGTAATTAAGTTTAATTTTAAAAAGTGTAGACACAATGGAAAAAGAAGCTATAAATAAAATTGTGCACAAATATCTAGAAAATCCGACTTTGGCGGGTTCAAATAAAGCAAAATCACTTAAAATGGCTACATCTACAGTGTGTAAATTTTTAAAAAAAGTACAATAATAAATTATACACTGAAATAAAGATCAAAATTGTGAAAAAAAACAGGAACTCGAGACAAAAAATTAAAGCAGAAAGTGCTAAGGTCTCTCAAAAAAAAAACCCAGGCTTATCAAACAATAATCGTGCAAAAAAAAATGAAACTAGCAGAAGTATTGTACGTCGAATTAGTAAAAATGTTGGATTAAAGTCCTACCGTGCTAATTAATATCCAAATAGAACAGAAAATAAAGAACCAGTAGCAAAAACGTGTAGCAGATTGCTGTGTGATCAGGATTTTACCAATTTTAGGGCTGCATTATTATGGATGATGAAAACACATCAATCCACCAAATTGCTCAAATCTTCATCCAATCAAGAAATATTGGGCAATTTTTAAACGCAAATTGAAAAAGTGTTCAGGAACAGTAAATAACCATATTTTGATGAGAACAAAGTGGAATAAATTAGCTTGAGAGTGAAAAGAAAAGTTGTGCAGAAGTTGATAGGAGGCATTAAAAGAGAAGCCAGAAAATTTATACTAAATAAGGACCCATAAACTTCCAATTATATTTTTTTTAAAGGTTAAAAAATTACCTTTAATTTAATGTATAACATGTTAATATATGTTGTTTCATTTAAAATTTATGGTCGCTTTAATACGTACCGATTTTAAGTGGCCACTTCTTTAAATAAAAATCAATTGTCGTTCGTTGGTAACAGCATCAGTTGAGAACGGCTGGACCGATTTGGACAATTTTTTTTGAAATGTTCGTCATAGTCCAACTTAGGTTTTTACGTAAAGAAAAATTGACCACGCCCACTTTTACGCCCACTTTTTTCGATTTATCTAAAATCGGAAAACGGCTGCACCGATTTGTATAATTTTTTATTTAAATGTTCATAGTAATCCAATTTAAGTTTTTACTGAAAGAAAAATAGACCACACCCACTTTTTTAATTTATCTAAAATCTGAGAATGGATGCACCGATTTGACTAAATTTTTTTTAAATGAATTTTTATCATATTCCAACTTTGGTTTTTAAGAAAAAAGAAATTGACCACGCCCCTTTGGCTAATTTTTGTTAAAAATGTTCGCCATAATTAAACTAAGGTTTTTACGGACAGTAAAATTTCCCACGCCCACTTTTTTCTATGTATCGAAAGAACATATAAAACGATTTTTAAAGAAAGAAAAATTGTCCAAGCCAACTTTCTCACTTTTCCCGATATACTTATGTATTTTAAATCATGGAATGGCTGGATCAATTTGTCTTATTTTGTATTCAATGTTCGTTATAGTCCAACTGAGGTTTTCCGGAAAGAACAATTTTCCATTTCTACGCCCACTTTTGAATGGATGGACCGAGTTGGTAAAATTCAAATAAGGTTTTTACGGTAAGACTCTTTATTCGACATATATTATATTTGATCTATAGAAAAATAAAATATAGAATAATTATTCTTTGAATTTTATTATAATATTCATTTAAATATTATAATAAAATATAAATAAAGATGAAATGTAGTTCGTTGGTAATCGCATCACTTGAGAACTGACCGATGTGGATAATATTTTTTTTAAATGTTCGTCTTAGGTGTTTTCGGAAAACAAATTAATTACGCTCACCTTTTATATCTAAAATCGGAGAACGGTTGGATCGATTTGACTAAACTTTTTTTTTAGTGTTCGTCATAGTCCAATTTAGGTTTAAATGAAAATAAAAACTTTTCACGCCCACTTTTATTTCGATATATCTAAAATAGAAGAATGGCAGTGCCGATTTGGGTATTAGTAGTATTTGTTGACGTTCGTGATAGTACAACTAAAGTTTTTACGGAAAGAAAAATTGTCCACTCCCACTTTTTTAATACATCTAAAATCGGAGACACAAATTTTAACGAACACTTTTTCTAAATATGTGGACTAATAATGACTGGGCCGATTATTTTATGATAATTATAGTTTTAATTAGGTTTTTAAGGAAATATAAATGAAAAAAGTGTCCCGGAAAAATGGAAAATTCAGAAAAACTATAACGGGTTGTTTAAACTCAAGACAATAGCTCACAATAAGAACGAAGGATATGCGTAATTTATTTTTGTGTTATTCGTAATGATATTAAAAAAGTTTTAAATTTGTACAGTTCGCAAAGTCAAAGACATGTTATTTTTTGATAGTTCTAAAATATAATTTGAAGATGATTATCTACCCAACCGTGTCTTTAAAACCACGCCCACAAATTTTTCTAAGCCAAGAAATTCATTACACTCAAAAAAAAAAGTTTGTAAAATTACAAGTAAAAGGTTTCTATTTTACTAATATTTTTGTCTTTTTACAAAAATTTTTGTATATTTAATAAAACGAAAACTACAGTTTGCTTTGTAATTTTACTATTATATGTTGGTAAACTTATTTTACAAATTTTTTAGGTAAATTTACAAAAAAGTGAATTATTTTACAAATTAAAAAAATATTACAAGGTTTGGAATTTTTTTTAATTTGGATTTTTTTTTTGGAATTTTTTTAATTTCCGCGCACAAACATTTTTCTATTAATTGTAAGCTTTAGCAAAAAAAATTGAATTTTTACACCATTTTATGGTAATTTGCGTTAAGTAAAATACCACAATTTTTATGTGTTTCTTCTATATAATTGTTCTATTTTTTTTTTTGTATTTTTACCATTTTTTTTGTAGTTTTACCATATTTTTTGGTCATTTTTTTTTTAAATTTGGCACCTAAAATGTCAATAAAAAGGTGTCAATTATGAAAAATTAAGTTTTTCTTATTTTAACAGGTACTTAAACATCTAATATACAATATCCAAAAATATTTTCAGATTTTTTAAAAATATTTGTCAAAATAATTAAAAATACAAAAAAAAATGCTATTTTTTGGCAAATTTTTCCTGAAAATATAAGAAATTTCTTATGTAGCCTCCTTCGCAATTCTCATATGTTCTACTTAAGAAAAACGAAATGTCGAAAAAAATAAAAAAGTGCAGTGTTATACATTAAAAAGTTTATTAAAAGTGTTCAAGTGAAAAAAAAAAACGTTTCAGGTTGTTGGAGTGCTACTCTAGCTGCAGTAGAAGGAAAAATAAGATGCACTAATGGAAAAACCCTTTAAATTTACAAAACAAATATGTTAATAAACCAATTTTTTTGTAAATTTACAAAACAAATATGAAAATTTAAAAAACAAAATTGTATAAGTACTTACGAAAAAAGTTGTAATTTTACAAAAATGAAGTAGAAAATACAAAAACAATATTGTGAATTTACAAATTTTCTTGTTAAACTACTGTTTTTACGGCAAAAAAATAAGAAAAAATGGTATATATCAATGATGGGTACCAATACCTTTTCGATACCAATACCCGTTAATACCAATTCAAATTGAAAACCAATACCAATTAAAAACCAATACCTTTATTTGTGCGATACCAATACCTATAAAAAACCAATACCGATTCCCCACTACCAATACCAATTAAAAACCAATACTTTTATTCTTCAAAACCAATACCAATAAAAAACCAATACCAATTCATTTTTTTTACTTTCGTATCGGTTTTGTTTCGGTTTTTTGTATTCTTATTTTCGTTTGTTTTAATTGTGACGTCAAAAATTTTTTTCTATCACATTATTAGATTTTACCTGACTAACGACTTGCTAAAGATGTTCACAAAAAATGTTACATCGATCAGTTATGGTTTGTCATATAACAAAAAGGAGTTAGCTACTTGAATTTTAAAAGCCATAAAAACATAAAACAAATATTTTTTGTCACGTTACGTGAAACAAATATTTTTTGTCACGTTACAAAATACATGCATTTTTTTATTTAAATCTAAAAATTTATTATATTAAAAAATCAATTTTAATATATAAGTTTTAAATTTTTTTAATTATATGGCATTCACACTAGCGACCTTAAAAAAGTTGTTCAACAAAACACCAGTAGCAGAATAAAAACGTAATGGACACAGAACAAAGACTTTTTTAAACATCTCACTCTTGAACACTTCAAAACAGCAAGTGTGAACGCCGTATTAGCTTTTGTTTTTTTATACGCACTGTAACGTAAATATAACGAAATTAAATGTTTTTTCTGATAAAAAAGTTAATTCTAAACAAAATTGAAAAAGTATTGAGTAGTATCGAGTACTTAATTCAAAAGTATCAATTAGTATTGAGTAGTCAAAAGTATCGACAATTTACAACACTACACCAGAATCCAGAAAAAACTTCTTGTTTGTTTTATTAGAGGCACAGTCATATTATAAAATAATTTAAGAACGCGTAAGTGCAGTTCACACTTGCTATTTTTTAGAGTTTAAGGGCTACGTGTTTAAAAAAATTCTTTATTCTGTATCCATTACGTTTTTATTCTGTTGCTGATGTTTTGTTAAACAACTTGTTTAAGGTCGTAAGTGTGAACCCCATATTAGAAAAAAAAATTACCCGTGTAATTGCAAAAATATCTAAAATCGAAAAAGAGGCCCCTGCACGATAACCCATTTCGATCACCTTTTTCAAAAAAAATATTTATGTATGAAAAGGAGGGATTTCAGGTATATTTTGTTACAAATGTAAAGTCTCATCTTTCTGCAATTAAAAAATATCTCCCCTTGACCACCGCAATTTATATGTGCATTAAATGCAATATGCATCAGCACAGAAATTGTTTCAAGCATAAAAAGTTGAAATAAAAGCTTTTCTGGAATAACGTAACATTAAACATTTTTTTGGACAAGATTTTTGAGATCTGCCGTGCTATTTTCACTAAAAAAGTACCTTTTTCCAAAAAAGGAAAAATAAAATTGAATCTTAGTTTTTTAAAATTTCCTTTTTAATTGTTCTCAAAAGAAATAAAATTAAAACGCCTTAAAATATATATTGGTGTGAACCACTTTTGATTTAGTTGGCTTTAACTTTAATTTTATTTAACTTTAATTTTATTGGCTTTAACTTTAATTTTCATTATTAAAAAAAAAAAAACGAAAAATAAGTTAATCTCGCGTTGGTACGTACAGTGGACATAAATGGGGTAAAAACTGACCAATAAAAATTAGGTAATTTGTTACGCATTTGAGATTATCGAAAATCAAGGAAATTTTTATTTTTTATACCCTCCAAAATATAAATATATAAAAAAATTTCATGGATTTTTTAATTTTTTTTCCGCGCGATGAATGCTGTCAAATAGATTTATTATGATTTTGCACTTCTTCTCCTTCTTCTTTTTTCCACACTTTAGCATTGTCAGGCTTAAAGGTACCTACAGACGATGCAATATTAAGTACAATATGCAATTATATTGATCGTGTGTGGGTAAGATTGACGATTGTACAATGGTCAATCTAATTAACTCTACAATTTTATCATTGACGGTATTCACATCAGAACTTTTTACTCTTGCAAATTGCTTAATGCAACATTTATTACAACAATAAAATATTTTGTGTTTTTATACCCTCCAACTACAGTATGGAGTCTTTTTGTGTGTAACGCATTGAAATATTGGATACAAAATAATTTAAATAATGATAAAATTGTAATACTTTAGTGCACAAAGCAGAATAAAATTAACTTGTAAACATATACCGCGATGGGAAAGGAGTCCATCAACTCACCCACCCCAAAAAACCACCCCTTTTAAATTTTTTTTAATATTTTTACATATTGGAGGGTATAAAAAATTCGGAACAGGCGAATTTAACACTTACTTGTTTTATATCCCATGTGTTTGTTGTAAATTTTGCATTTCGCACTTTGCAAGAGTAAACGTTTCAGCGGTTTTTTTAAAAATCATTTTAGATTGTATTCTAAAGACTATTGCAATAGGAATCTTCTCCAAAAAATTTTCCTGGGTTATTAACCCAATCTGAAAAAAAAAACTCAACCATAAAAAAAATATGTTTTCGGAAGGCGTTTTTTTAATACCCAATCAGAACAAAATATAGAAAAACAAAAATAATAAAACAAACAATCAGAAAAAAATAAACACCCAAAAACAATGACTACTGCGACTCAAAATTTTAAATATAAAATCGATTATTAAAATTATATTTTAAAAGTCGATTTTATCGATTTTTTGAGGACTTGTGGTGAGGCTGTTTAAATTTTAATTTGGATATAACAACTAAATTAATAATATAACAAATGCTATTTACATCATTAATAAGACTCTTTTTGACTCACACTCGCTCTCGAGAGGAATTTTTTAATCACGCACACTCATTCACGAGCATATTTTTTCTGCTCACACGCACTCACAATCACGTGAGTAAATTTAATACAACTCACACTCTCGTGCTCTCGCACAAGCTTCACTCCTACTGACGTTGACTCACAGCTACGAAACTCTTATTTATACAAAAAAAAAAATTAAAAACTAAAATTTAAAAAATCTTAGAAAATTTAAGCAAAATTTAAAGTTCAGCATAATTTTACAATTTTTTCGGACGAAATCTTAAGTTTAGCCAAATTTTAAAGATTTTTTTGGTTTTCTGGTACAAAGGGAAGTATGAAGAGAAAATAAATCACGCAAACTCACGCAAAAAAATCGACTCACGCAAAAATCTTGCTCACGCACACTCACTCAAGCAATTTTTCCACCACTCATCTCACAATCACGTGAGCAAAATTGAATTCAGTCACACTCATGCGTGAACACGCTCTAATCTGCTCATATGCCCATCTCTAGTTGCCTATCAAATTTTTTAAAGAAAAAATACTAAAAAATGTCCTTAATATTAGAAAAATAAATCATTCTTTAAAAATCCACCGTCCCCGATCGATGGCTAAGAAAAAAAAAAAAAATATGAAAACTAAACTCGGTTAAAAATTGGACATAAGCATATGTTTTTCTCCACTATGGGCCGGACAGAAGGACGACGTACGTTAAATTAATTAATATTAACGACAAAACCTTTTGCATACAAATACCAAAACCGATATAAGATAAATACCAATACTTATTAAAAACCGATACCGATTCGAGGCTAAAACCAATACCAATACCCAATACCTAAATAATTCAAAACCAATACCGAAACCTATACCAATTCAACAAAAAATGAAAACCAATACCTATACCAATACTAATATAATTTTAAAAACCAATACCAATACCAATACTTTTATCGAATTGGTACCCATCCTTGGTATATATACAATAAAAATTGTAAATTTACCACTTTTTATTGTAAATATACAAGTATTTTGCCATAAAAAACAGTAGTTTAACCAAACAATTTGTAAATTTACAATTTTGGTTTTGGATTTTCTACTTTATTTTGTAATTTACAACTTTTTTTGTAAGTTTACAATTTTTTTTGTAAATTTAATTTTTTTGGCAAATTTACAATTTTTATTGTAAATATACGTGTTTTTCAATACTTTTTCCGAAAAAAACAGTAGTTACACCAAATAATTTGTTAATCTACAATTTATTTTTTTTTTTCTTTTTATATTTTTTCTTTGTAAAATTACAACCTTTTTCTGTAAGTATACATTTTTGTTTTGTAAATTTACCAAATTTTTTGTAAATTTACAAAAAAAATGTTCACCTCGAAGTTAACATTTTACAAAAAAAAATGTAAATTTACATTTTATTTTGTTAAATCAATTTACAAATTATCCCCGTAACATTACGGGGATTCTTGCTAGTACATATTTTACAAAACCTGCCCCGTAAAATCACGGGGATTTTATGTCATTTTACAAACTTTTTTTTTTGAGTGTACATTTTTTGCAAGGCTATATATTTGAAGCAAGAAGAATGATCTTATGTTTGGGCCAGCAACGCGGACCGGGCCAGCAACGCGGACCGGGCCAGCTAGTTTTTATAATAAACTTTACAGTTTTCCGTAAATGAAAAGAAAAAAATATTAAGTTGTTTATAATTTTTTTAAAATTCATAGCCAAATTAAAAAAAAAATTCTTAAAAAAATTGATTTTAAAAAGAAAAATACAATTTTAAAGAAATTTTTAAATTAACTTTCAACTATTTTTGTGAAGCCAACGTAGTAATTTTCATAACAAAAGAAATAAATCACACGTGAAGTAACATATTACGTAAAAACTATAAGCATATTGATTATCATGCTAGATTTTGCTGGTAAAAAATAATTGCGATCATATAAATATCCTAGAGCACGCAGCTGTTTATACAAGGGTTGTTAAAGATGTTAACACAACGTAAAACAATTTTAAAAATTGAATATTTTGGTCACTGCTTTACATCTTGTTTGAGAATTATGGGGTTTTCTATTTTGTAACAAAATTTTTTAGAACATAGTGGTATTTGTTTTTTTTTTTTTTTCATATACACTCGTAAGTAAATTGATATGAAATTCTTTTAAAGTTTTTGTTTGTCTTGCTTGTCCAATAACTTTGTACTACTGATTTCTTTGGACCAGCACATAACCATTTAAGGTGGCTTCAGACCATAATATTTGTTACGTGTCGCCAGAGGCGCTGTAGGGTAGTGGCCAGCCAGCTCAACGGCACTTCCAGGGACGGTTCCAACCAAAAATTTAATACTTTTGTTTTATTTAGTACAAGTATAAAAAAAATTTAACAATTTGTGTTTTACTTTCACGGCACTTATGTATGACCACTTTGATGAACGTTCTGCTAATAACAATAGCTTCTATATTTTCCTACTTCTATTCCTGCACAGAAAAAAATATGGGGAAAAACAATTTGAGTAATCACTTGTTTAAATTTAAAAAAAGTTTTGAGTAATTTTTTAATTGACGCAATTAAAAATTTACTCAAAAATTTAAAAACAAATTGAGTAAATAATTTAATAAGAATTTAATAGCTTTTTTAATTTTTTTTTTGGAATTTTCTTAGTTTTTTTAATTCTCGTTTAGTTTATAGTTTTTTGTATATATACATGAAAGTTTGTAATCATATTTATAAAATTTTTTTATGTCTTTAAGACAAAAATATATTTGGTAAAGTTTGAAAAAACATGTTTTTTTTTCTTTGTAAAAAATATGAAATTTTTTTAAACTTTGTTTTTTTTAGAGTAGAAACAGAATAAGCCCGGCACGACTTTTTCCATACGGTTTGGCAGATTAAACCGGTGGCCGGCGCCGATGTGAAATAAAACTTGTTCTGTTTTTAAAAGGTGGTGCTTCTTGTTCTGTTCCTACACTTAATAGTGTCAATTAAAAATTTACTCAAATTTTTTTGGCAAACATTTAATAAATTTTTATTAAAAATTTACTCAATACTATTAAATCGTTTACTGGTGGAAAATTGAGTAATTTTTTACTCAATAGTATTAAAAATTTACTCAAATTTTTTTTTTATTTCTTTCTGTGTGGTGCCAAAAATTAAATAAATAAAAGCTTTTCCCTATTTACATACAAAAAAAATAACTACAAAGATGCAAAAGCTTTAGACTTTATACCACCAAGCGGAGAAACTGCGAACTACACTCAAAAAAATAAAACTGTAAAGTTAACAAACTTTTTTTTGTTAACTCGAGTTTACTGGCTTTTTAGCAAATTTTTAGTTAAAATCAGCGTTTTAACTACTTTTTATAGTTGAGTTCGATTTACGAAAATACTAGTTTTGTACAAATTTGGAATTAATTTTTTTTGTTGACTTTAAAACTGAGTTTACGAATTTTTACTAATTAATTTGCTGATTTTTTGTAACATTTTTGTCAAGTCGAAAATTTTAAACATTTCTTGTGTAGCCTCCTATGCAAATCTCATTAGTCCTACTTAAGCTGAACTTAACGCTGTGAAAAATATTTTTTTTTTTTATTTAAAAAAAAAGGTTAGCTGAATTCACCTAATAAAAAATGTTACGAAATTTTCAGCTGAATTTTTAGTTAAAATTACTGTTTTTTTGCTACATTCATTCTACAAAAAGTTAACTAAATATTTTTTGTTAAATTAACTAGAAATTTAGTAGGTTCAAAATCAGGTGTTTTTTTAGTTAAATTTAACTAAATTTTTTGCCAACTTTACAGTTTTTTTTTTTTTGAGTGTACGGACATAAAAAACAGGGACGTTAGCTTGGCAGCTTCACGTATTTTTACGAATGGGAATTCAAATTACAAAATACAACTCTGCACCCATTCATAAATACGTGGAGTTGCCACCCCACGGCAAAAAAAATAGTAATAGAATAAAGACTAAAAATACAACACTACAAATACTACTCGCTACTTTACTATAAATTACACACATACATGTACATCATTACAATTTTCTTACATTCACACCATAGAATACCAATCACGCCATACACCACGCTAAATACTTAAACTAACAAAAAATCCACAAATATAAATTAAAAAATTAAAAATTATATATATAAAGCTAATATTAAAAAAAAAAAAACACAAACGAAACTATTTTTCCTCTTTTTTTTAAAAAAAAATTGCTCCCGACATTGCCACAAAAAAAACAGAAGAAAACTAAAAAAAAAACGCAGACAAAAAAAATGTACCAGGCATACATCCAATATTCATCCATCCACACATCCAGGCATACATCCAACATTCATCCATCCAGGCATACATCCAACATTCGTCCATCCACCCATCCAGGCATACATCGAACATTCATAAAAAACAAAAAACACTCATCATATTCATCCATCCACACATTGTACAAACATGTAAGTGCTGGAACAGAACAAGTACGGCACGGGGGACGGTTTCCCATTAGAATGAGAATCACCACCTTAAAAAAAATAGAACAAGTTTTATTTCACACCGTCGCCGGCCACCGTTTTTTTATCTGTCAAATCGTATGGAAAAAGTCGTGCCAGGCTTGAAAATTGAAAATATGACTGGAATTACGCTTGAATTACAGTTGACTTCCAGCAGTTTGGCATATTAGGCACAAGCTAAATTTGAGTGAAATAGACTTCTATTTGTTGCCAATAAACCGCTTTAACTAAATACCGGGCGAAACTTTTTATATGGGGCCTAAGTCCAAGAATGGTCCGGTTATAATCCGACTTGATTAGGTTATTAAAGTACGCGTTCAAGACACCCAAACAAAACTCTAATAAAATATTTTCCATTTTCATGAAATTTGAGAGATTTATGTGAATATCGGGAAGGTGGTTTGTATGGGAGCTACAAGAAGAACCGGTCCGATTCGTTTAAAATTTGAAATGGTGCTTCGCGAGTACAAAACCTGTCTACTTGCCAAGTTTTGAAAGGATACCTTTTATGATACGGTTGTTAGTCATTTGAGCCCAAATTAAATGGGACCATTGTATGGGGGCTAGGTCCAAACATGGACCGCTGTTCCTCATTTTTAATAGGCTTCATCCTTGGGTCGCAAGGTTTCAAATTGCAGCTAATTCGGTTAATAATTGCGATCTGTATCATGTTTACATGGACAGACAGACGGACGGACATTGCTAAATCGACTCAGACAGTGATTCTAATTCGATCGGTATACTTGCAGTTGGGTCTAGGACCAATATTTCGCGTAGTTACCACCATCAGCCCAAACTCATTATACCCTGTACCACAGAATGGTGTAGTATATTAATAATGGTGTAGTATATTAATACTAATATTTTCGTGACGTAAATGACCACAATTTTCAAGAATAAATAATGTAGTGTAAATTCGAGTCATTTATGCCGAACAAAAATACTTATTTCGTTTTGAAAATTCGTAAATATTATTGTTCCAAAATTTGTCAAAAAAACTTACTATGGAAAAACAAGTTAGGTTTATCGATAATACCTTTTATAAATTTACCTAGGTGTAGGGTATAATAAAGGAAATCACCCTTCTTTTAATAAGCCCTTTTTCTGCATCTTGATATTTTCGATATTTTATCTTGAATTATTTTGACTATACAGATGTGTTCTCATATCTATCAGTAAAATTATTACTTTTTTTTTTCTAGGCTCAGACTGCGGTGGCGACTAACGCTCTACGTCCTCACACATAGAGTGAGGTCACACCCTACCTTCTACAGAAGCTCCCGCAACATATTTGTAATAATATCTGTCAAAATTTTGTGTAAAACCTATAAAATAGTATGGTGTAAACACAAATCGGTATAAAACCAAGAGAAATACGGATTGAAAAATGACAAGCGGATACGTATTCTCATTTTTAGAAATTTCTCTAAAAATGAGAAAACGTATACGCTTTTTATAAGATCAGGGTTGTATTTATTTTGATAATATTTAAGATGTGATGGTGTAAATACGCAAAGGATTTTTTAAAAGATTTTTTGACAAACGGAGAAAATTTCTTATTATTTAAGATACGTATTTTCTTACGACTCAGTATTATAGTCTGAAGTGGGCTTTACGCTGAATCTTATTTGGATTCTTTTTTTCAAATACCCGTAGTTCTGGAAATAGAGCAGGGAATGAAATTTCCGAAAAGTCTATGCCTAAATGTCATTTTACTTGACGAAATATCATTTATATTATAGTAATTCGTTAAGCATAATTTTTTGAGGTTTGAGTCACTCAAATTATCCATATTTTATGCTAATTCAGCTAGAATACACCATTTAAAACTATAAACATCATTGTTCTTAAAATTTGTTGTTATCCTTTCGGATTAATTTGGTTTGATAATGGTAATATCTTCGAAAGTATCTATCGGATTTCTTCAACTCAAAAAGCATTCGATTCAGACGATAGTCTTACTTTATATTAATGTAATAAAAAAAATATTTTTTAAAAAAAGTGCATTTTTGATGCAAATGCATTTTTTGGAAGCATTTTTTAAAACTTTCTCCACCTTCAATTTTTTTTAAACCTACATAAATCGAAAATATAGCATTTTTTACACAAAATTCCGTTTTTTTTTGTGACGGAGTTTCGTAAAATTTTCGTAATTTTTTTTTAAAATACCTTTTTGGTTTTTCCATATAAATTTTATTTTTATATTATTAAAAAAGTATGTAACTTTGAAAATCCATATCTCCGAAATTTAAAAAAGTCACGAACATTTTGTGAAACGCCGTCACAAAAAAAATATATATATTTTTATATTTTCGATTTATGCAGGTTTCAAACAAATTGAAAGGGGAGAAAGTTTTAAAAAATGCATTCAAAAATTGCATTTGCATCAAAAATGCATTTTTTTAAAAAAATATTTTTTGTTAGTGCATTGGTTTAAAAACGGATAATCAGTTGAATCGAATGCTTTTTGAGTCGTAGAAATCCGATAGATACTTTCGAAGAAATGGCTTTTCAAAGTTACATACTTTTTTGATAAAATTGCAAAATAAACATAAAATTAATTTCACTGCGGAACACTAAAAAATAAACAAGAGTTACGACCATCATTTCTATATATTTCGGACATGCTTATTCGAATGGCGTATTCCGTTTTTCGATGTATGGTACAGTTTTCTTGCAAAATGTCGTTAAAGATTTGCTGATTTCGAGCCAGTTTTTTAACAAAAAACTTTGCAAAGTTAATGATTTATAAATTTTATGGCATCCCTAGTAAAAATATTATGCTAATTTTACTAAATAGATCTAATTTGATCCGTAAAATGGTTGTATCAAATAATATCTAATTGTATCACTTTAGATAAAAAAATATAAAAATTGATACCATTTGATCCTGAATTTGGTCAAATCTAATTATATCAAATTGATCTTATAATATCTATTTTAATACAATTTGATGAGCAAAACCAAAATACGAATCTAATCATATATGGACCAATATCTAACCATATAAAGTGGATCAACAGTATCAAAATGATAGATATAATTTTATATAAATTTATACGGAAGCATATTAACTCATATAAGATTGTATCAAATTATATATGATTATATCAGAAAATTTTTACTAGGGATGGAAAACAAAGATATGACTTATAGCAATAATTCTTTGCAAATTTGGTTCAAAGCTTGTTATCTTAAGCCCTTAAATTCGCGAATTTCTTCATTTTTAGGGTTTTCGCGAAATTAACAGCCAAATTGGTCTTTGATAAAAAACTTGATTTTAGTGAATCAAAAAGGCATCCCTAACAATACGAATAGTGGAAAAGAAACAGCTATGTTATATGGACCATCATGATGAAAATCGCGAAAAACCGTTTTTTTTGTATATGCCAGCATCACTTTACGAGATGATTTAAGACTCCATCTTTTAGTATATAATGTGGGATTCTTAAACAATTAACTGACCAAAAATTTGGCCAAAAAAGTTTTCATTTGCAAAAGTTATCTTAACAAAAACTATAATTATTGTAGGGTTAACACTGAAATAATAGTTTTTGTTAAGATAACTTTTGCAAACGAAAACTTTTTTGGCCAAATTTTTGGTCAGTTAATTGTTTAAGAATCCCACATTATTTACTAAAAGATGGAGTCTTAAATCATCTCGTAAAGTGATGCTGGCATATACAAAAAAACGGTTTTTCACGATTTTCATCATGATGGTCCATATAACATAGCTGTTTTTTGTCCACTAATCGTATTGTTAGGGATGCCTTTTTGATTCACTAAAAGCTAGTTTTTAATCAAAGACCAACTTGGCGGTTAATTTCGCGAAAACCACAAAAAATTAATAAATTCGCGAATTTAAGGGCTTAAGATGAAAAGCTTCAAACCAAATTGGCATAAGAAATATTGCTACAAGTCATATCTTTATTTTTAATGCCATACATTTTAAAAATCATACATGGGAAATTATAATTTGTTGCAAATTGAATTTGCTTTTTAATTTCAATTTATTCGTACAAATGGAAATTAAAATTTTTTTAATTTCCATTTAATTAAAATATCTTCGCCACATTTTTAAATTACGTTGCCATAAAAATTCCAAGACAAAAACCTTTATAATTGCCGATAAAAAACAGAATATTTTTTTAAAGACAATGGCAACGCAATATAAAGCAAATTCACAAACCACAACACAATAAATATTGGTTATTAGGACCAATACCCTACCTCATGCAATATCGATTTTAAATTAAATTTTCAATCGATATAATAAAAAGAGATTAAAAATAAACACAGTTGATAACCAAAATATTTTAACGACAAGGTTTTAAACATGTTGTGGTGAAAAATTATACCTTTTCCAATTTTCAAATATATTGTTAAAATCCTTTATAAGACGTTTTACATGTCGCCACTAGTTTTCTAATGGTAAAAAGTAAAGTATGCTAACATGTTATATTTCTCAAACCACTTACTATGAATTTTTAAAGTAGAATTTGGTAATTATACCATTTTGCATTTATGACAGCAAACAACATTATTTTCCAAAAGCACAGGCATTAAAAATCTATTAACTTATTGCAAACTATTTTGCAACAAAGTAAATACATTCCTAAGCTAGGCTACCTTCGGGCATAATAAGTTGTGACCAAGTCGGATATTTGCAGTTAAATACTCCTGGAGAGTATTATTGGAGGGAACACCTTTAACGTTGCATATAGCGCTAATGGCAAGCCCACTAGGTGTTCACTGTTTCCCAACTGAAATAATCAATGGAAATTGCCGCAAACATTCAAAATGGAAAAAATAAAAAAATTAAATATATTTTAGCGGTTCAATGAGAAAAAACCACTTTAAAAAGGAAATGCAAATAGAATTCACATATTTAACTTTAAGATTTTACCATGTACATATGTATATTTCTACACCACTACTTGCAAGAAACTTTATCGTATTAAATATTTTGGCTAGAGGCGGAATCCGAAAATGGATTCATAATATCTTTATTTTATTTTTGCCAAAATCTTAGATAAATAAATAAAATTTAAATAAACTTTTGCATTTAATTGTGCTATATTCATTTCATTAAGACATCGCGCTGGCTTCCAGTTCGGCTTGAGGAATGAAATCCTGAAAAAAACAATAGTATTTAGTGCTAATTTTTTTTTGATTTCACATTTGACTATAACCATGGACTAATTATAAAGGACTGCTACCAACGACGTAAATCAGAGCAATAACAATAACGACATTTAAATATTTATTTTCTTTTTTAATCAAATTTTGATTTTTACTTTATTCCCTTTCCATAAATAATTTCAGTTTGTTTACATTTTTGAAATTTTTTTCTTAAATATTTATGAGAACCAAAACAAATTTCAAATATTTTGAAATGTTTTTTTTTTTGTTTTCTTGAAAAATTCGTAAATATTATTGTTCTGATATTAATCAAAAAAATAACTATGGCGACCAACTACTTGTTTGGAAGCATTCCTTTATACATCTTCCTTGACTATAACATATCGTTAAACTATATTCAATTTGAGCTATCTAAAAAAACATAACTTTTCAGGAGAGCAAAAAAACCGTCGCATTCGCGTATTTTTTAACTTTTTGTCGGCCGATCTTTAATAATATTAATTAATAATTACTACTAAATTTTACACGTGCTTTGTTTGTAAAAATTCGTATTATTCGCTGAGTTACAGCAGATAGCTCAACCTTTTTTATTTGAAATTAATCCACCTAAGCAGATAGCTCATTAAATATAGACTTTAAAGCTTTATAACTTTTTAACGGATTATGATAAAAATGTGAATTTGGTACCATATTTCTCAGTTTTTAAAGCCCTTCCATTACAGGTGTTAAAAAAAATACTTTTTAATTTTTTTTTAAATCATCGATTTTTTCGCGCATTCTCACCATTATTTGGAACCTTTATGAAGCTTGCGAAAAATGTCATAACACTTGTGTTAGCTGTACAATCGAATGGGCAAATAAAATATGCAAAAAGTTTAACCGGTTTTGCTCCGCATCAAAATATGGGTCAAAAACCGCGTTTTTAACCGCGGAAAGGAGTTGAAACTTTCCAACAAAAAAAAAACTGCCATTATTTTTATTGATGGAAAAAGTGATAATAAAAAAAAATAAATTTAAAAGTTTACCGTAGTAAACTATACTGTAGATAGCTCAAATTTTTATTTATAAAAAAACATGGTTTCACATAGCTCATGCTATTTTTGCAATAAAATAGTCTTAAAATAATTTTTTTGTTCTGAAATTAATACTATAGATGACACTTATGCCAGCGAACATTTTGCCATCAAAAACTCATTTTCGTCAACCAATCAGATAGCTCAAATTGAATATAGTTCCACGATATGTTTGACAATTTGAAATAAAATTCTCAAAATGTCAATTAAAAATCAGAAAATACCATTTGTAACTTTAAGATTACATTTGTTATTTGAGATTATACTTATGATTTTAATTTTCATTTGTAATTTGGAAAAGGTCAATTGAACAGTTCATGCGAACACACAAAAAAATTTTTACCAAGTACTTGGGAGGATATGCGTTTTTAAAATTTTTTGCATATATTATGCAAAAAATAGCATCAATTTACCAAGTTTTTGCTCGTTTCTGATAAAAATTTAGAAAATATTCATAAGAGTATTTAACCTTGTGTAATTTTACAAACCTTAACCAAAATTATGCAAAAACTTGGTAAAATGTTGCAAAATTTTTCATAATTTATGTAAAAAACTTTAAAAACGCATATCCTCCCAAGTTATTGGTAAAATATTTTTTTGTGTGAATAAGAACCAAGGACCCAAAATAACAATTACCAAAATTTAACAAGTAGAAAAGTTAAATTCGACTTGGCCGAATCTATGAATACCCTCCTTAATGCCCTTTTTAAAGATAGTAAAACTTTTAACGTGATAAAAACAACAATTTTGCTTACAAATATTTTGTTTTTATTTAAAAAACTTATTTTTTGTCATTTTTGTAAAAAAATAAAATTTACTATTTTTTTTTGAATGTAAAATTTTTTTTCGAGTGTACATTTTTTTTTAGTGCAAAAATATTTTCGAGTGACAAAAATACTTTATAAAGTAATTTTGTGGCTTACCAATGTTTTTAAAGCTTATTTTTTTAAAGCTCGGTTTTTTCGACCCGTGAATTTAAGGTGAAACTAATCTGAAATTCACGGTTTTGCTAATAACTTTTGAACCACTGGACCGATTTGGCTGAAATTCAATACGAACTAGGTCACGGGAACGAAAAATATATATGCTAAGCTTCACAAATGTCTTTCGAAAGTTATCGTGTTATTTATCTTGCAAATTTGCGAAAAACCCTTGCCAAGTATAACAACTTTAATCTCGTATTTCTCATTATTAAACACAAGTCACTCTTGTACCTTAAACCCCTCAATTGCTCTTTTTCGAATTACATCTGTAAATGGTGTATATTTATTTTATATGGCAGTGCAAAAAGCATTTTTTTGAATACTTCAATAGTGTAAAAGTAAATAAAACTTTTTGCAATGTTCATCCGACCACTGCCCGTCCATGTAAACATAATGTAGGGTATAGATAAAACAAAATTTAATTCACTACTTCTTTTTATCCCTTTTATGCTAAATCTTATACATACATATGTTTAAATCGACAAAAAACTTACCAAATATTTACATTGTCTTGAATTTGAGATGAATAATGAGGCACGATAGGTATTTTTTCCGCTAAAATAAACAATTTTGATCAATTAAAATGCACGTATTTACACGCAAAAGTACTTTTAACATAGATAAAACTTACCTTGTCACGTTTTCAGTATCCAAATCCTCTAAAAAAATGATTAAACATTTTTATTTTCAAACAAAATCTTTCCGTTTTTATTTTTGGTATAATTTATTTTTTTTTGTATTGACACAAAAATAAATACAGGTTCAAAACCAAACTATTGAAATATTGTTGGCAAATCTAACAAATTTAAAAAGTTTCAAATTAATTTAAAAACTCAAAATCATTTTGAAATTTCATTACCATTTACATCCGATTCAACAACCATACATTTCAATTTGATAAGGAAATGGAAATTCAAAAAATTTACAATTTCCATTTGATAAAGAAATGGTAATTAAAATTTAATGGAAATTAAACAAGTAAGAAAGTTATAGTCGGTCAAGACCGACCATATGATACCCTACACCAGTGTTTTCCGGTCCCAAGTTCAAACATGGACCGATTGTATCTGTCTTTTGTTAGATCTTTATTTAGTGTAGAAAACACACACAGATCAATTTTAAGTGGAATTGGTTATTTTTTTTTGTCAATATAACAATTTAACTGAATATCGGTCGATATTTTGATATGGGGGACTAAGTCCAAAAATGGTCCAATTATATTCCGATTTGATAAGGTTGCTAAAGTACACATTTAGCACCTAAAAATAATTTTTTTATCAAATATTTCCATTTTTATGAATTTTGAGGGAATTATGTGAATATCGGGAAGGTGGTTTGTATGGGGACTACCAGAAGGACTGACCCGATTCCTTTGAAATTTGGAATGGTGATTTGTGCATACAAAATTTGATTACTTGCTGAATTTCAAAGCGATATCTATTATAATACGGTTATTAGAGTCATTAAAGCCGAATCCAAAGGGGGCGTTTGTATGGGGGCTAGGTCTTAATATGGACCGATTTTCTCCAATTTCAATAGGCTTCGTCCTTGGGCCAAAAGATGCTTAAGTTTTAAATTTCAGGTCAAATGATTGAAAATTGCGACCTGTATCGTGCTTAAACCGATAGATGGACAGACGGACGGACGGACGGACGGACGGACGGACAGACGGACGGACGGACGGACATAGCTAAATCGACTCAAAAAGTTATTCTGAGTCGATCGGTATACTTGAAGGTAGGTCTAGGACCAATATTTCGGGTAGTTACAAACATCAGCACAAACTCAATATACCCTGTACCACAGAGTGGTGTAGGGTATAAAAATCCCATGTATGTTAAAAATCATTAACTTTGCAAATTTTTTTGTTGAAAAACTGGCTCGAAATCAGCAAATCTTTAACGACATTTTGCAAGAAAACTGTACCATACATCGAAAAACGGAGTACGCCATTCGATTCAGCATGTCCGAAATATATAGAAATGATGGTCGTACCTCTTGTTTTCTAAAATAGTGGTCACTTTTGTCAAGCAGTGTTTTTTGTATGGAAAAAATCAAATTAGTTTTTAAAAAATCACGAAAATTTTTTGAAACGCCGCGGCGTCACAAAAAAACCGGTACTTAATTTTGAGTAAAAAATGGCATATTTTCGAATTATGCAGGTTTCAAAAATATTGAAGGGGGAGAAAGTTTTGAAAAATGCATCCAAAAATTGCATTTGCATCAAAAATGCATTTTTTTTAAAAAAACTTTTCTTTTTATTGCATTGGCATAAAAAAGGACGAACGTTTGAATCAAATGCTTTTTGAATCGTAGAAATCCGATAGATACTTTAGAAGATATGGCTCTTCAAATTAACATACTTTTTTGATTTTTTAAATTTTTGAAGAAAATTAAATTCGCGAAAAAATCGTGATTTTTTTAAAATTAAAAAAACTAAAAATGGATATGTATTATTGGCTTTATTGAGAATGCATACCGTTAATATAAAGAAAATCGAAAGACCTAAGGTCAGAAAATAGCATTTTTTATGTGTTTTCTGGTGGATTTTGTGATATACAGTGACTCAAAGTAATAATGGAACAGCATATATTTGATAGCAGTTCTTTAAAGGAAAAGTTATCAATACTTGAACTGATTATTATCAATCGACTATTTTTGAAAAAAATGTTATAAAGGAAATTTTCCAAGCTTTAATCTAAGCTTGATAGCGTCCAGATTGAGCAAATATAAAAAGAGATACGAGGGTCGCACTGGAAAATGAAATTATTTGTAGATATTTTTTTGAAATTTTTTTAAAAATATTTCTAAGTCGATTTTTCCCAAGTTCAAACATTAAAAATTTAAAAAATAATTCAATAATTTTTATTTAGTCATCAGCTTGTTTTTCCAACCACCCAAACAAAAAATAAAATTTTTTAAATACAGTAGAAGAAATCCGCATTTTTTGACCTCCAACTCTTTCGACCACCAATTTGTTGTAAACAAAGAAAATATTTTACTGTTTATTAATTTGAGTACACCTAAGTGTATAGTGATAAGATTTTAGAATAATAAAAATTTTTCTTTGTTTACAAAAAATTGGTGGTCAAACGAGTTGGTGGTCAAAAAATGCAGATTTCTTCCACTGTATTTAAAAAATTTCATTTTTTGTTTGGGTTGTTGGAAAAACTAGCTGATAACTAAATAAAAATAATTGGATAATTTTTTAAATTTTTAATGTTTGAACTTGGGGAAAATCGACTTAGAATATTTTTAAAAAAAAAATTTCAAAAAAACATATACAAATAATTTCAATTTCCAGTGTGACCCTCGTATCTCATTTAATATTTGCTCAATCGGACGCTATCAAGCTTAAATTAAAGCTTGGAAAATTTCCAATATAGCACTTTTTTCAAAAATAGTCGACTGATAATAATCAGGTTTAGTATTGATAACTTTTCCTTTAAAGAACTGCTTAAAAATATATGCTGTTCCATTATTACTTTGAGTCACTGTACGAACCAATCGAAATGTTTCCCAGCAGGCATAGAAACATCTCAATGTATTTTAACTCGTGAACTGCCCAAGCACTATCTCTCTTTTGGTATTCACTTGCTCTTCTTTCCATTTCATTGTAGCATTCTTCAATGACTTCATCTATTTCGTCAATATTTTTGATGAATTTAAATACACTTTCAAAGTGTTTAAATTCCTCAACCATCAGTACGTCTTTTAATTGTTGAACATATTGACCATATATTATCATATTCACTTTACAGAAATCGAATTCCGTAAGCCTTTCAATTAGCCGTTCTCTTATAAAATGTTTAATGCTCATTAAATAAGTTTTTAACATGATTTCATTGCTTAACTGTCTGACGATTCTGTATTTCTTAACATTATTTGAATGTACAGAGGATATTTCAAAAATATTTTCCCTTAGAAGAACGACAGCATTATTTTTGTGTACGTCCGTTCGCAAATGCATTTTATATTTGTTGCAGAAAATATGCAATTTGTATGATTCACAAAAAATGTTTTTCGAATCCTCCTTTTTCGTCTTAATAATGGGCAGATAAAGATTTTCTTTCATTGTTCTTTTTGATGATGATGATGTAGAGGCGACTGGTTCAATTACTTCCAGTATTTCCCTATTAACATTTCTGGGTGTTGAGGGAACTGGTTCTATATTTTCAAGCACCTCCAAAATGAAAGCGCTTAAATCATCTTCAAATCCCATATTGTCGATGCTGTTGTGTCATTCGTTATTCTTTACTCTTAAATTATTTTTGAGCATTCGCATTTAATAGCGCCGCACGACGCATTTTTCCGTAAGTTCGTTAACAAATCGTCATTTCTCTGGAACACGACGTCACAGCTTTTGCAAAAGATGTTATCGAAAGGGCTTTCCTCTTCATTGAATTCAATTTTATTGGTCATATTGTTGTTCTTCATATTGTTTTTTTAATAAAAATTTAGCTCTACACTCAAAAAAAAAAAAAAAGTTTGTAAAATGACATAAAATCCCCGTGATTTTACGGGGCAGGTTTTGTAAAATATGTACAAGCAAGAATCCCCGTAATATTACGGGGATAATTTGTAAATTGATTTAACAAAAGAAAATGTAAATTTACAATTTTTTTTGTAAAATATTAACTTCGAGGTGAACATTTTTTTTTGGAAATTTACAAAAAATTTGGTAAATTTACAAAACAAAATTGTAAACTTACAGAAAAAGGTTGTTATTTACAAAGCAAAAATAGAAAATTGTAGATTAACAAATTATTTGGTATATTTACAATAAAAATTGTAAATTTGCAAAAAAAAATAAATTTACAAAACAAATTGTAAACTTACACAAAAAAGTTGTAAATATACAAAATAAAGTACAAAATCAAAAAACAAAATTGTTAATTTACAAATTGTTTGGTTAAACTACTGTTTTTTTATGGCAAAAAACTTGTATATTTACAATATACAATTTTTTCTTATTTTTTTGCCGTAAAAACAGTAGTTTAACCAAACAATTTGTAAATTTACAATATTGTTTTTGTTTTTTCTACTTCATTTTTGTAAAATTACAACTTTTTTCATAGGTATACAATTTTTTTTTAAATTTTCATATTTGTTTTGTAAATTTACAAAAAATTTGGTTTATTTACATATTTGTTTTGTAAATTTAAAGGTTTTTTTTTTTAAATTGGTGCAACTTATTTTTCCTTCTTCGGTAGCTGGAGTAGCACTTCAACATCCTGAAATGATTTTTTTTTTCACTTGAACACTTTTAACAAACTTTTTTATGTATAACACTGCACTTTTTTATTTTTTTCGACATTTCGTTTTTCTTAAGTAGAACATATTAGAATTGCGAAGGAAAAAGAAATTTCTTATATTTTCAGGAAAAATTAGTCAAAAAGTATAAATTTTTTTGGAATTTTGAATTATTTTCACAAATATTTTTAAAAAATCGGAAAAATTTTGTTTGGATATTGTAGATTGGATGTTTAAGCACCTGTTAGAATGGAAATTCAGTTGATATTTTTCGAATTACAATTGGAATCTTCGAATTACAAATGGAATCTTCGAATTTCAAATAGAATCTTCGAATTACAAATAGAATCTTCGAATTACAAGTAGAATTTTCGAATTACAAATGGAATCTTCGAATTACAAATGGAATCTTCGAATTACAAGTAAAATCTTCGAATTACAATTGATCTTTTTCGAATTACATCTGTAAATGGTGTAGTAATAAAATAAGTTTTGTAAAATTACATTGGAATTTTGTACTTTTTAATGTACACATTTCAAACTGAAAACCTTGTAAACGATCTTAAAAAAAATGCTTGTAATAAAACATTTTTTTGGTAGAAAGACTTAATAACATCAAGAAAAATTTTGTTGTACAATTACAGTTTTCTTGTGTAAAAAAACTAAACATCTTGTAATATTTTTTTAATTTGTAAAATAATTCACTTTATTGTAAATTTACCTAAAAAATATGTAAAATAAATTTACCAACATATAATTGTAAAATTACAAAGCAAACTGTAGTTTTCGTTTTATTAAATATACAAGAATTTTTGTAAAAAGACAAAAATATTAGTAAAATAGAATTACAAGACCTTTTACTTGTAATTTTACAAACTTTTTTTTTTGTGTGTAAGTGCGTTAACAGATCATTTCTCTGTAAATTTAAAATAAATTAAATCGAATCATATTTTATCCACGTTGATGTTTGTAATGCAAACACATCCACCATTATTCGGATCAAATTGCGTATAAATACTAGTAAATTCACTAAAAAAAAAACTTGTTAAATTACAAGAAAAATTTTTAACTTTTTTTGTTTGCTACCTCCTATTTGACAAAAATTCCTAGTAGGTTTACAAAGTTTTTACCAATAATTTTCTAATTTTATAAGGCTTTTACCAATAAAATTGTAAATTTACAAGTTTTTTGACACAATAAACTTTACAAGGAGGTTTCGTAATTTTACTTGATTTTTTGCTACCTCCTATTTTACGAGAATTCCTAGTAATTTTACAAGCTTTTTACCAATAGTTTTGTAATTTTACAAGATTTTTACCAAAAAATTGTAAATTTAGAGTTTTTTGGCGCAATTGAAATTACGAGAATTCTCAGGAATTTACTAGTTTTTTTGGTAAAATTATCTTGGAAATTTGTAATTAGGTGGCATGACATAATCCCCACGGACATAATCCCCATTTCCGTTATGGGGATTATGACCAAAGTGGGGACTATGACCGAAAATTATTTGGACATAATCCCAATAAAAAACGGACATAATTCCCAGATTTATGGGGATAATGACCACGTAACAAATGGCCATAGTCCCCATTATTGGGATTATGTCTTCTATACTAGTTGGTCATAATCCCCAAAATTAAAAGATTTTTTTTTTACTTAAAAGATTTTCTGCGTAGCCGGCCTTCGGCCGGGCTTAGGGATTACAATTTCCATGCATTAAACCCACCCTCTGTGCAGAAAACGGGGATTATGACCAAAATTGCTTTGGACTTACTCCCCATAATGTGAATGGGGGTTATGACCGAAAAAAGTTCGGTCGTAATCCCAACCAGGAACGGACACAATCCCCATTGGGATTGTAACCGTTTTGGAAACGGTCATAGTCCCCCCAACTATTATAGGGATTATGACCGAAATGAATTCGGTCATAATCCCCATTTCCGTTATGGGGGTAATGTCCGTGGGGATTATGTCCTGTCACCTACAAAAAATATGTAAATTTCGATTTGTTAAAAATCAAGGAAAACAGTCAAATATTGTTAAAATGGGATTACGAGACTTTTCCTAGTAATTTGACAAAGTTTTATTTTGTGTGTTTTTTATAAGATGCAATATATCTTATAAAAATGTTTACTCGGGATTGAAAAATTAAGAGAAGTATTAAGAAGTAATTACAATTACTAATATAAAATAAACAAAATACTTATATAAGAAATGGTTTAACAATGAATAAAAATATCGTTGTCTTTAGTAATTGAAAAGAAAAAAATCTCCCTCGGCTTACATTGTTAAATGGTTTCTTAAAATACTACACGCAAAAAAACCTTGTCAAATTACAGAAAATTCTCGTAGTCCCATTTTACCAATATTTTACAGTTTCCCTTGTTTTTTAGTAAAAAATTTTTGATCAAAATTTAAGTTTTTTTTTTTGTAATTTTATAATTTTTTTTGTATTTTTAGGGTAATTTTACAAAAAAAAAATCTAGTTAATTCACGAGAATTCCTTGTAAGTTTTATTGCAATAAAAAAATTTCTAAATTTACAATTTAATTGGTAAAATGCTTGTAAAATTACAAAACAATTTGCAAAAATTACTGGGAATTCTCATCAAATAGGAGGTAGTAAATTCTCATCTAAGAGGAAGTAAGAAAAAATAAAACAACAAAGTAAAATTACAAGAAATCTCGTAATTTTTACTAGGTATTCTCTTTAAAAAGGAGGTACTAAAAAATCTAGTAAAGTAACTAGGATTTCTTGTAATTTTTATCGCATCAAAAAAGTAGTAAATTTACAATTTTTTTTGGTAAAAAGCTTTTACAATTACAAAATTATTGACAAAAAGCTTGAAATACCAGAAATTCTCGTAAAAAAAAACCTTGTCAAATTACTAGAAAAAGTCTCGTAATCCCATTTTACCAATATTTTAACAAACAAATTTGGATCGAAATCTGCATTTTTTTTTTTAATTTTACAATTTTTTTTGTAACTTTACAAATTTTCAAGATAATTTTACAAAAATTCTAATAAATTCACGAGAATTCCTTGCAAGTTTTATGGCTCCAAAAAAGTTGTAAATTTAAAATTTTATTTGTAAAAAGCTTGTAAAATTACAAAAAAACTGGTTATTTTTTCTAGGAATTCTCGTAAAATAGGAGGTAGCAAAAAATCTAATAAATTTAAGAAACGACTTTCTAAATTTTCTCGTGTCAAAAAAATTTTAAATTTACAATTTTGTTGGTAAAAACCTTGAAATAGTACAAAATAATTGGTAAAAAGCTTGTAAAATTACTAAGAATTTTCATCAAATAAGAGGTAGCAAAAAATAAAAATAACTAAGTTTTTTTTGTCATTTTACAAGTTTTTTTTTGTCTAATCACTTTGACAGTTATTCTTGTTTTTAACAAAAACTTTTCAATCGAAATTAATTTTTTTTTGTCTTATCACTTTGACAGTTATTCTTGTTTTTAACAAAAACTTTTCGATCGAAATTAAATTTTTTTTTTGTAATTTTACAATTTTTTTCGTAAATGTACAAATTTCTAATGTTATTTTACAAAAATTACCGCATCAAAATAGTTGTAAATTTACAATTTATTGGTTAAAAATTTGCAAAATTACAAAAAAGCTCGTAGTTTTTACTAGAAATTCTTGCAAAATAGGAGGTAGCACCAAATCTAGTAAAGTCGCGAGAATTTCTTGTAATGTTTATCGAGTCAAAAAAGTTGTAAATTGACAATTTTGTTGGTAAAAGATGGTTAAATTACAATAAAGCTCGTTATTTTTACTAGGAATTCTCGTAAAATAGCAGGTAACAAATAATAATTTTACAAGTTTTTTTTTGGTAATTTAAAAAAAAATAATTGTTTTAAGAGTAATTTATTCCTGTAAATCGAGCAATAGCTGTTCTACACTATTTCCAATACACTCAAAAAAAAATAAAAAATTGTAAAACGACAAGAAAAGTTTGTAACTTTTTTTTACCTTCCATTTGACAACAACTCCTTTTATAAGCTTTTTACCAATAATTTTGTAATTTTACAAGCTTTTTACTACTAATTTTGTAAATTTAAAATTTTTTTGACGCGATTAACTTACAAGGAGCCCAGCGAAAATTGGTATTACCAGTAATGGGTTTTGTAATCCGAAAAAACCGTTAATAAGTAGTTACTTATGAAATGAAACACTAATTATTTTAACAAGAGCGTGAGACAAAAATAACTAGTGAAGAGTATGGAGATAAATAAGTAGTTACTGCCTCGGATTACTAATAAGGAGTAAAAACACTTTACCAATATGAAGTTTAATAATTAGCTATCAAATGGGTGTAAATAAACGTTTAAAATTTAACTTGTTTTTAATAAAAATAAAAAACTGTCAAATTTTTATTAAGATTTTAAGTAATTTTTTAGTTAATTGAATCCCAGCAGAAATTTTGCTGAACTGGCAACAGCTTTTAGAAAGGAAGCTCGAGTCAAGGAGCGCATCCAAACCTGCTGAATTCATGCAGGATTCTCTAAGGCGATGTCACACTTTAGAGCGCTAGTTGGATACACCGAAAAAGCGCTCTTAAGATGCTCAGAATTCACATCTCTTTAAAGCGATGAAAAATCGCTACAAAGATGCAGTGAATTCATGTATCTTTTTAGAGCTGATTTATGCAGAATAAAGATGAAGCACATTTGACTATTTCTGAAATACAAATTAAAAAATCTGAAATTCAATTAATTATTTCTAAATACAATTGGAAAACCTTAAATACAATTGACTAATTCTGAAAATCAGTTGTCTCCCTGCAACCATTTGGAAGAAATATCGCCTAAGAGATCCAATTACTTAAAAAAAAATTCCAATTATATATCGAAAATTTCAAATTATATTTTAGAAACTTCCATTTTTCTGATATTACCATTTATAATTAAAAAAATTTTAATTACATTTAAAAAAATTTCAATTATATTCGAAATTTTAGAAATATAATTGGAGATTCTAAAATATGATTAGACATTTTTTGTAATATAATTTGTATTTTCTGAAACTACAGTGAAAATAGTGTACCCAATTTTTTTTCATTCAAAATGTGAGATGTTTTGATTGAAGCACTCTTTACAGCGCTGATTAATGCGCAATAATGATGCAGTGAAATCATGTAACTTTGTCTAAAACTCATGGTTTTTTATTCAAAAAGTATTAAATATATTAAAAAGGATAGCATGTATGAAATTTTATCAAAATATAATTTTATATTTTGAGTTTGATATAAAAAATCTTAACAAAAAATTTTTATTTTTTCCCCTTACTTTTACTGCATCCTCAAGAGCGCTCCTTGGATGCGCTTCGGTATGCTATAAAAAGATTCTGTGTCGCCAAAATCTCGATTTATTTTTGCTGGGATTGTAAAGGTTGAAAAATGCAAGAGCAAGGGGATATTATTACCTAGAAATAATTTAATAACATATTACTGAAAACTATTTAATTTTATATTAATTAAAAGTATTTCAACAACATATTATTCAAAAGTAGTTACTTTTGGGCTTAAAATACACTCAAAAAAAAAAGTTTGTAAAATGACATAAAATCCCCGTGATTTTACGGGGCAGGTTTTGTAAAATATGTACTAGCAAGAATCCCCGTAATGTTACGGGGATAATTTGTAAATTGATTTAACAAAAGAAAATGTAAATTTACAATTTTTTTTGTAAAATTTACAAAAAATTTGGTAAATTTACAAAACAAAATTGTAAACTTACAGAAAAAGGTTGTTATTTTACAAAGAAAAAATAGAAAATGAAAAAAATAAATTGTAGATTAACAAATTATTTGGTTAAACTACTGTTTTTACCGGAAAAAAATATAGAAAAACACGTATATTTACAATAAAAATTGTAAATTTGAAAAAAAAAAAAAAAAAATTACAAAAAAAATTGTAAACTTACAAAAAAAGTTGTAAATTTACAAAATAAAGTAGATAATCAAAAACCAAAATTGTAAATTTACAAATTGTTTGGTTAAACTACTGTTTTTTATGGCAAAAAACTTGTATATCTATATAAATAAAAATCAATTGTCGTTCGTTGGTAACAGCATCAGTTGAGAACGGCTGGACCGATTTGGACAATTCTTTTATTGAAATGTTCGTCATAGCCCAACTTAGGTTTTTACGTAAAGAAAAATTGACCACGCCCACTTTTACGCCCACTTTTTCGATTTATCTAAAATCGGAAATCGGCTGCACCGATTTGGGTAATTTTTTATTTAAATGTTCATAATAATCCAATTTAAGTTTGTACTGAAAAGAAAATCGACCATGCCAACTTTAACGCCCACTTTTTCAATTTATCTAAAATCTGAGAATGGCTGGGCCAATTTGACAATTTTTTTTTTAATGCTTTTTCATCATATTCCAACTTTGCTTTTTACAAAAAAAATATTTTCCACTCCCACTTTGGCTTACTTTTGTTTAAAATGTTCGTCATAGTTCAACTAAGGTTTTTATGGGCAGTAGAATTTTCCACGCCCACTTTTTGCTATGTATCGAAAGAACTAAGGCGGCTAGACCGATTTGGTAATAGTCCGCAAAAGATTTTTAAGGAAAGAAAAATTGTGCACACTGCTCACTTTTAACGATACACAGAAAAAAATAAAAAAAAAATAGAGTAAATTTTTAATACTATTGAGTAAAAAATTACTCAATTTTCCACCAGTAAACGATTTAATAGTATTGAGTAAACTTTTAATAAAAAATTATTAAATGCTTAATAAAAAATTTGAGTAAATTAATAATTCACACAATTAAATCTTTACTTAAATTTTTTTAATATTTTTAAGTAACTTTTTAATTGTGTCAAGTAAAAATTTACTCAAAATGTATCAAATTATTTTTTTAAAAAGTTTAAAAAGTTTCTAATTTTTTTTCCAAAAAAATTGCTTTTAGAAACTTTACCAAATATACTTATGTCTTCAAGACAAAGTAAAATTTTATAAAGATGATTTCAAACTTTCATATACATATACAAAAAACAATAAACTAAATGAGAATTCAAAACAGCAAGAGAAAAAAAAATAAATAAAAAAAAATATTAAATTTGTATTAAATTATTTACTCAAATTTTATTTTCAATTTTTGAGTAAATTTTTAATTGCGTCAATTAAAAAATTACTCAAATTTTTTTTAAAAAATTAAACAAGTGATTACTCAAATTTGTTTCCTCCATATTTTTTTCTGTGTATATATCATGGAATGGGTGGATAAATTTATATAATTTTGTTTTTAATGTTCGTCATAGTCCAACAAAGGTTTTCGGAAAGAACAATTTTCCACTTCTATGCCCACTTTTGAATGGATGGACCGAGTTGGTTAAATTCAAATAAGGTTTTACGGTGAGATAAGTTGTCCACCCTCTCCTTTTTTTCGATATATATAAAATTTACTCCATAGAAAAATAAAATATAGAATAATAAAATATAAATAAAAATCATATGTAGTTCGTTGGTAATCGCATCACTTGAGCACTGACCGATTTGGATAATATTTTTCTTTAAATTCGTCTTATTTTTTTTAATATTTTTCTTTGGTTTTTTTTCGGAAAACAAATTAATCTCGCCTACTTTTACGCCTCCTTTTTTCGATATATCTGAAATCGGTGAACGGCTGGACTTAACTTTTTTTTTTTTAATTTTCGTCATAGTCCAATTTAGGTTAAAACGGAAATAAAATTTGTTCACGCCACTTTTATTTCGATATATCTAAAATAGTAGAACGGCAGGGCTGATTTAGCTATTAGTAGTATTTGTTGACGTTCATGATAGTACAACTAAGGTTTTTACGGAAAGATAAATTGTCCATTCCCACATCGAAGAAAGACTTGCCAGATTTGTTAAATTTTTTCATTAATGATCGTTATAGTCCAAGTAAGAATTTTGAAATAATTATTTGCCTCCCCACTTAAAAGCCCACATTTTTCAACATCCTTAAAATTTGCAACACTTGAGAACGCCTGGGCTGATGTGGCTAATTGTTTTAAATGTTTGTAATGTTCCATATAATTGTTTAGAAAGAAAAATTGTCGTCGGCCACTTTTTTCGATACATTTAAAATTCGATCATTAAAAAAAAATATTTCTTAATATATTACGCTTAAACTTGGTAAAAATGACTTTAAATCCTTTGGGATTTTTACCATATATACAATTTTAACTTACCACACAAATTTTAACGCCCACTTTTGCCTAAATATGTCGACTACTAATGACCGGACTGATTTTTTTAAGTTGATTATAGGTTTTGTTTGAACTCAAGACAATCGTCCTTATTATGAGTGTCGTTTTTTAATTTCGACAATTGTCGTAGTCGTTGTCGTTTTTAAAATTCTTTGGTATCATGTAAAATTTACGACAACGACATTTTTGTAATAGACTTTTTTGTAATAGAAAACAACAGATTGATTCAAAATTCTTACGATTTAAAACATTTATGAACTACCTTGTTATAGAAACTGTCAAAAACACATGTTTGGTGGTATAAAAAACATGGAACAAGTGCAGTTGGCAGACATTGGTTCAATTTTTTTTTTTTTTAGAAATAGGGATGATTTAGATGAGACCAACAAAAAAAAATATTGGCGGCCCATGGTTCCCGAGTTATGGGCCTCCAAAGTTCGGATAACGAATTTAATATGTTTTCTCCAATAATGATCCGATCAGACCAAGATTGGTTTTATTCAAAAGCTTATACAAATACCTTTAACTTGACATTTTAAAAAATTTGGATTCATTAACCCATTGTGGCACAATCCTAAATCTTAGATTTTTTACTCTAAGTTTTTGAAGAAAATGCATTAAATTTTAAAATTATGCATTATTAAGGTATTTATTTTTATAACTAGACTTATAGCTTAGATATTGAGCTTTAATTTGAGCTTTCATTTGACCATTAAACCCTTATAGAACCGAAGTTATTAACGTTTAAACATTAGAAAACATATTTAAATATGTATACCAGACCTCTGTGCAGTTTGTTTTTGCCTTAAAAGTTTTTCTGCCTAGCCGGCCTTCGGCAGGGCGTAGGGATTTTAAACTCCATAAATTAATTTAGCGGCTTCACTAAATAAAGTTTTTTTTTTGTTTTAAAATATAAGCGGGGTCAATGGTTAACAGTCAATAACTCCGGTTCTATAAGGGTTAAAAGACCCAATGAAAGCTCAAATGAAAGCCTAATATATAAGCTTTAAATCTGGTTATATTCATAGATGCCTTAATAAGGCCTAATTTTGAAATATAACGCATTTTCTCCAAAAACTTTTGTTTAAAAATCAAAAATTTGGTGTTGTGCCACAATGGGTTAATGAATCCAAATTTTTTAAAATGTCAAATTAAAGGCATTTGAATAAGCTTTCGAATGAAACCAATCTTGGTCCGATCGGACCATTGTTGGAGAAGATATATTAAATTCGATATCCGAACTTTGGAGGCCCATAACTCGGGAACCATGGGCCGCCGACAATTTCTTTTTCTTTGTTGGACACAGCACTAAAATTTCTATCTGTAATATTTTTTTTTTGGATCAGAGAAATGTTTGCCAACTAGACTTTAGCCCTAAAATACGTGATTATAAAATAGTTTTTTAATGTTATAAATACCCATTTGTTTAATACAATCTATGGAACAATTAATCTTCCTTGATTAAATCCATTTTTTTAATGATTTTTTGTATTGTCGTGAACAAAAACTTAAACGACAATATTTGCAATTTTTGACATTTGAAAACGACACTCATGGTACCGAAATATGTAATAGAATTGCTAACAGTGTTGCATTTTTGTCGTTTTTCGACACTCATAATACCGATTTAAGAAAACGCCTTGTTTACGAGACGACAACGACACTCATAATAAGGCCGAATAGCTCACGATAAGAACGAGGAATATGCGTAATTTATTTTTGTGTTGTTCGTAATGATATTAAAGAAGTTTTGAATTTGTACAGTACGCAAAGTCGAAGACATGGTTATTGTTATTTTTAGTTCCTAAAATATAATTTGAAGATGATACTCTCCCTAATCCGGTTTTTAAAACCACGCCTACAATTTTTTTTAAGCCAAGATATTCATTACCCTTTTTTGCAGGGCTATATATTTGAAGCGATACGAAATATAACACTGATCTTAAATTTGGGCCAGCAACGCGGACCGGGCCAGCTAGTTTACAATAAAAAGTGGTAAATTTACAATTTTTATTGTATATATACCACTTTTTCTTATTTTTTGCCGTAAAAACAGTAGTTTAACCAAAAAATTTTTAAATTTACAATTTTGTTTTTGTATTTTCTACTTCATTTTTGTAAAATTACAACTTTTTTCGTAAGTATACAATTTTGTTTTACATATTTGTTTTGTAAATTTAAAGTTTTTTTTTTCCATTGGTGCATCTTATTTTTCCTTCTTTGTCAGCTGGAGTAGCACTTTAACAACCTGAAATGATTTTTTTTTCACTTGAACACTTTAAACAAACTTTTTAATGTATAGCACTGCACTTTTTTTTGTTCGACATTTCGTTTTTCTTAAGTAGAATATATGAGAATTGCGAAGGAGGCTACACAAGAAATTTCTTATATTTTCAGGAAAAATTAGTCAAAAAATATATATTTTTTTTTAATTTTTAATTTTTTTCACAAGTATTTTTAAAAAATCGGAAAAAAATGTTTGGATATTGTAGATTGGATGTTTAAGTACCTGTTAAAATAAGAAAAACTTAATTTTTCATAATTGGCAGCTTTTTATTGATATTTTAGGTGTCAAATTAAAAAAACAAGTAACAAAAAAATTTGGTAAAATTACCAAAAAAAAATGGCAAAAAGACAAAAAATAAACTAGAACAATTATATAGAAGAAACACATAAAAATTGTGGTATTTTACTTAACGCAAATTACCAAAAAAATGGTGTAAAAATTCAATTTTTTTGCTAAAGCTTACAATTAGTTGAAAAATTTTTGTGTCGGAACTTAAAAAATTTCCAAAATTTTTTTCATGAAATTTTTTATTTATAAAAAATTATTTTTAACTAAATTTTTTACTCCAAATCACAAAAAAAATCTGAACTTAGAAAATTTTTGCGTGTCCTATTGTTGAATAATTATTTTTTTTTTGTAAAACAACATTAATTCTAGTAATAAAATAAGTTTTGTAAAATTACATTGGAATTTTGTACTTTTCAATACATACATTTCAAACTGAAACCTTGCCAACGATCTTAAAAAAAAATGTTTGTAATAAAACATTTTTTTGGTAGAAAGACTAAATAACATCAAAAAAAATGTTGTTGTACAATTACGGGTTTCTTGTGTAAAAAAACTAAACACCTTGTAATATTTTTTTAGTTTGTAAAATAATTCACTTTTTTGTAAATTTACCTAAAAAATTTGTAAAATAAATTTACCAACATATAATAGTAAAATTACAAAGCAAACTGTAGTTTTCGTTTTGTTAAATATACAACTATTTTTGTAAAAAGTCAAAAATATTGGTAAAATAGAATTACAAGACCTTTTACTTGTAATTTTACAAACTTTTTTTTTTGAGTGTAATGTTAATAGTAATGGGTACTCATTATAAATAATGCACTTGGTAATGATTACTTTTCACATCTCATTACCATGTTTTTGCTGGGAGGTTTCGTGACTTTACTAGATTTTTTGCTATCTACTATTGTTCGAGAATTCCTACTAAAAATAACGAGATTTTACGTAATTTTACAAAATTTTAAACAATAAAATTGTAAATTTACAAAGTTTTTGGCGCAATAAAACTTACAAGGAATGCCGTGAATTTACTATATTTTTTTGTAAAAAGCTGTTTTTACGGGTTAGAGGGAGATCACAAATTGATCTTCTAAGGGGTATTTCCGAATAAATAAAAAGACGTTATAAAATAAAAAGGGGTTTATTTAAGTCTTTATGTACAAAGTTTTTGACTGTTAGAATTCACTTTGGATTCAATTGTTCAAACAATATTGTATTTTTAATTTAGGTTTAGTTAGTTTATATAATTTTAAGATTTAAAATTCACACACTTTTTATAAGAAAAATTATTATTTATTGGTTGAAAAAGATTGTTGGGATTTGGAAAACACTTTCTTTTATATTGATGCTACACTCAAAAAAAAAAGTTTGTAAAATGACATAAAATCCCCGTGATTTTACGGGGCAGGTTTTGTAAAATATGTACTAGCAAGAATCCCCGTAATGTTACGGGGATAATTTGTAAATTGATTTAACAAAAGAAAATGTAAATTTTAAAAAAACTTCGAGGTGAACATTTTTTTTTTTGCAAATTTTCCAAAAATTTGGTAAATTTACAAAACAAAATTGTAAACTTACAGAAAAAGGTTGTTATTTTACAAAGAAAAAATAGAAAATGAAAAAAATAAATTGTAGATTAACAAATTAGTTGGTAAAACTACTGTTTTTACCTCAAAAAAATACTGAAAAACACGTATATTTACAATAAAAATTTTAAATTTGCAAAAAAAAAAAATATTAAAATTTACAAAACAAATTGTAGACTTACAAAAAAAGTTATAAGTTTACAAAATAAAGTAGAAAATCAAAAAATTAAATTGTAAATTTACAAATTGTTTGGTTAAACTACTGTTTTATGGCAAAAAACTTGTACATTTACAATAAAAAGTGGTAAATTTACAATTTTTATTGTAAATATGCCATTTTTTCTTATTTTTTTGTCGTAAAAACACTAGTTTAACTAAATAATTTGTAATTTTTTTTGAATTTTCTAGTTAATTTTTGTAAATTTCCAACTTTTTTCTGTAAGTATACAATTTTGTTTTTGAAATTTTCATATTTGTTTTGTAAATTTACAAAAAATTTGGTTTATTTACATGTTTGTTTTGTAAATTTAAAGGTTTTTTCCATTGGGGCATCATATGCACCTTCTTCGACATCTGAAGTAGAATTTCAAAAACCAGAAATGATTTTTTTTTCACTTGAACACTTTTAACAAATTTTTTAGAGTATACCACTGAACTTTTTTATTTTTTTTCGGCATTTCGATTTTCTTAAGTAGAACATATGAGAATTGCGAAGGAGGATACACAAGAAATGTCTTATATTTTCAGGAAAAATTAGTGAAAAAATAACATTTTTTTCGAAATTTTAATTATTTTCGCAAGTATTTTTAAAAAATTAGAAAAAAAAAACTTTGGATACTGTAGATTGGATGTTCAAGTACCTGTTAAAATAAGAAAAACTTAATTTTTCATAATCGGCAGCTTTTTTTGACATTTTAGTTGCCAGATTTAAAAAAAAAAAATTACCCAAAACAATATGATAAAATTACCAAAAAATTGTAAAAATACAAAAAAAAACAAGAACAGTAATATAGTAAAAACACATACAAATTGTGGTATTTTAGTTAAGGAAAATTACCAAAAATAATGTAAAAATTTATTTTTTTTGCGAAAGCTTACAACTAGTTGAAAAATTTTTGTATCTGGAACTTAAAAAATTTTCAAAAATTTTTTTCATGAAATTTTTTATTTATAAAAAATGATTTTTAATAAAATTTTTTACTTCAAAACGCAAAAAAAAATCTAAACTTAGAAAATTTTTGCAAGTCCTATTGTTGAAAAATTTAATTTTTTTTGTAAAACAACATTAATTCTAGTAATAAAATAAGTTTTGTAAAATTACATTGGAGTTTTGTACTTTTTAATACATATTTTTTGTTTAATTACATTTTTTGGGTTAAAAAACAGAAAACCTTGTAAACGATTTAAAAAATCTTAAAAAAAATGTTTGTAATAAAACATTTTTTTGGTAGAAAGACTTAATAACATCAAGTTAAGTTTTGTTGTACAATTACAGTTTTCTTGTGTAAAAAAACTAAACACCTTGTAATATTTTTTAATTGGTAAAATAATTCACTTTTTTGTAAATTTACCAAAAAAATATGTAAAATAAATTTACCAACATATAATAGTAAAATTACAAAGCAAACTGCAGTTTTCATTTTATTAAATATACAAGAATTTTTGTAAAAAGACAAAAATATTTGTAAAATAGAATTACAAGACCTTTTACTTGTAAATTTACCAAATTTTTTTTCTGAGTGTAGCGCAACAGTAAGTAAAAAGTTAATTGGTGGTTCTTTTGCTTCTCCTTTTTCTGCAGTGAAGTTGTCTGCAGAAGTTGTTGCTAGAGATGAGAACTGGGGGGATTTTTGGGACATGAAAAGTACCTTTTTGTTCACTGGCGTGAACAAAAACCTTGGAAATTTGTAAAATTACAAAAAAGAATTGTAAAATTACAAAAAATCCAAATTTCAATCGAAAATTTTTTGTTAAAAAAAAGAAAAACTGTCAAATATTGGTAAAATGGGATAACAAGATTTTTTCTGGTAATTTGACAAGTTTTTTTTTTGTGTGTTGCATTTTAAAATTTTGCAAAATTGTCCAAATATGTTTTTAAAATATCCAAATATAATTAAAATTGTAAAATGTATTTTAAAATTATTCTAGTATTATTTAAAATTGTTCAAATATCGAGGGCGATATTCAAAACTTGCTATCTACAGTGTTATTACATAGCATATAGCAAGTTTTGAATATTCGTCCTCGATATATTTTAAAATTGACCAAATATATTTTTAAATTGTCCAAATTTATTTTAAAATTTTCCGAGTATAATTTAAAACTGTCCAAACATATTTTTAAATTGCCCAAATGTATTTTCAAATTGTCCAAATATATTTTAAAATTGTTTAAATACAATTTACAATTTTCCATATGTATTTTAAAACTGACCAAATGTATTTTTAATTTGTCTAACTGTATTTTAAAATTGGCCAAATAAAATTTAAAATTTTACAAATGTATTTTTAATTTTCTTAATGTATTTTAAAATTGTCCAATTGTATTTTAAAATTTTTTAGAACTAATTTGGACAAATTTAAAATATATTTGGACAACTCTTAAATTCATTTGACAATTTTAAAATACATTTGAATAATTTAAAAATACATTAAGATAACTTTAAAACTTATTTGTAAAATTCTATATTTTGAGTACACTCAAAATAATCACTCTGTTAAATTACAGAGATACTCTGCTGAGCCAGCAGAAAATACCATAGATTTCCAACCAGCAAGATTTTCTGTTATTTTACGAAGAAAACTCAGTAAAATGATTTCGATAAAAAAAACTGTAAATTTACAGAATTATCTGTAGAATATTGATAAAAGCGACCAGAATTTTACTATTTTATTTACTATTTGATTTCTGATCAATTTCTTTTTCCTTATTGTTCAAGTAGTGTTGACAATTGGAAAATGCCACCGAGTAAATTTGCCAGCTTTAATGCTTCCAAATTGTAAATTTACTTCTTTTTATTTTTGTGAAAATTACGATGTATTTTACGAGTACCTCCAATTTTACCCGACATCCTCGTAAAATTTACCAGGTTTTATTGTAATTTAAGACGCTTTTTAAAGAGCGGTTGAAATATTTGGGAGTTTTTTATTTAAAAACTGTATTACAGAGCAATAAGTAAAATTACAGTTGAAATTTAGTATTTTGGTTACGAGAAAATGTATAAAATCTGTATTTTAACAAAAAACTCTGTTTATTATCTGTAAAATAGAGATTACAAAGTAAAAAGTAAAATTACAGATAAAATTTTGTTTTTCGGTTACAAGAAAATACAAAGTATATTCTTAAAATCTGTATTTCGACAGATAACTTTGTCAAATGTCTGTCGAATTGAGATTACAGTAATTTTACAGAGTTTTTAACAGAGTTATTATTTTGAGTGTAGGTTTTTTTTTTAGCTCGAGGTCAATATTTCCTTTACTAATTAAAACTATGATATTCTGATAGAATAATTTTCAAGAAAATTATTTTTCTGTTTAAAATTTATTTATGTTGGTAATTTTTTGCAAGACTTAATCGACACGAGTTTCGGAATTTGTCAGATCCCATTGTCAAGAATATTTATCAAATTATTTTAAACACCATAAGGAAATATTCTTTGATAAATTCTACATAGAATATTTCAAAATGCATTTAGAAAATTTTATAATACAATTGGAAAGTTTTAAAATACATATTAGTAATTTTAAAATACATATGGTCAATTTTGAAATACATTTGGACATTTTCAAAATACATGTGGAAAATTTTAAAATACTAATGTACAATTTTTAAATACATTTGGAAATTTTTAAAATACATTTGGAAAATTTTAAGAAACATTTAGACAATTTTGAAAATATATTTGGAAAATTTTAAAATACAATTGGACAATTTAAAAATTTATTTGGAAAGTTTTAAAATTAATTTGGACAAATTTTAAATATATTTGGACAATTTTTAAATTCATTTTACAAATTTAAAACACATTTGAATAATTTTAAAATACATTTAGACAATTTTAAGATACATTTGGAAAATTAAAAAATTCATTTGAAAAATTTTATAATACAATTGGAAATGGTGTAGACATTATTTATGTTTTAAATTACGACAAAGAAAACGTTGTTGCTGCTACTCATTTTAAAGTTTTATTAAAACACAGTAGAAAAAAAGTTAAATAAAGAAAATATTTATCTTTTGGTTTTTAACTGAAAGAACTTAATAACAAAAAAAAAACTTAAATTGAATAGTGAATAAAAGTTATTATAAAGTAAAACAATTGTTATTATTTTAATTTAATAAGAGAAAGAGTGTTTAAAACAAAAAGATTTGCAACAAAAACAAATAGAAAAATTCAATTAGATATAAAAAAAAATTGTTAAAGGAAAATGTTTCGCAAAATTTAAACAGAAAATATTTTCTTGGGAACATTACAAGAACCTTATATTTATATTTTCAAAAAATTAAATCTTTAACAAAATTTAGAAATTTTCTTAAAATAGGATAACTAAATATTTCTTAATAATCTACCAATTTCCGTTATATTCTTTAACTAAATGACAGTGAATTTAGTAAAAATATCTATTTCAGCAGAAAAATCTGCTTAATAAAACTGAAAATTATTTTAGAGATTTTTTGATAGACCCGTGTAAAAATGGATTTAATCTTATCTTCTTTGATCTGATAATATACATATGATCGCATCTGATTGTATATAATTGTATCTAATCAGTTACAGGTAATTCTCAAATTTGTCCCAATGTTGGCCTTATCCCAAATCTAATAAGATCTCGATGTTGGTTATTTCAGATATAATTATATCTTATCAGATAATATCATATAAGAATAGATAAAAACAGATACTATAAGATATAATCCATTTTTACTCGGGGAGCTTTTCTTATGAGTGTAGAACCAGTACAAGCTAGTGTGACAGAGCATCGAACTAAACCATCCTTGTTCGTTTCCATGACTAAGATTTCTATTTTTAAGCTTGAGAATATCACACAAAACCTATTACGAACAATTTCTTAATTTTTCTCTATAGCAATTCTTACGTAGAAATGTCGGCCAAGGACCCCATACGGTAAGTTCATTATTCGCAACATTCCTAGAAAAACTTCCTTAAAAAAGTTCATAAATTTTCCCACAATTAAGTTAAATTTAACTAAAAGTTTGGATATTTTCTTAACTGTTAGAAAAAAAAATTAATTTATAAATTGCTGAATAATCCATAATTTACCTTAAATGGAATTCCCTTCACTCAAAAAAAACCATGTAATATTATAAGAAAGTTTTTTGATTTTTTTTTTGGCTACCTCCTATTTGACAAGAATTCCTTGTTATTTTACAAGCTTTTTACCAATAAGTTTGTAATTTTACAAGATTTTTACCAAAAAAATTTTAAATTTAAAATTTTTTTGTCGCGACAAAACTTACAAGGTGGTTTCGTGATTTAACTAGATTTTTTGCTACCTCATATTTAACGAGAATTTCTAGTAAAAATTACGAGCTTTTTTGTAATTTTACAAGATTTTGACCAATAAAATTAAAAATTTACAACTTTTTTGGCGAAATAAAACTTACAAGAAATACTTGTAAATTTACTAGACCTTTTTTTGTAAAAAATCTTGAAAATTTGTTAAATTACAAGAAAAACTGTAAAATTACAAAAAAAATGTAAATTTCGATCGAATATTATTTGTTAATACACAAGGAAAACCGATTAGAGAGGGGAATGAAAGTGGATATTATTTAGCACATCATTTTGTTTTTGCCTAGAAAACATCCACAAAATTAACAGTAGTATTTGATGCTTCGTGCAAAACAGCAACAAATATTTCACTTAATATTTTAGAAATAGTTCCAAGGACTCAGGAATATTTGTTCAATACTTTATTACGTTATCGAAAACACCGTTACGTTTTTTCCGCTGATATTGACATAATGTACAGACAGATTTGGATAACTAAAGCAGATTAGAAATATCAATTGATATTTTGGCGGTGGAATTTGAATGAAAGCTTGAAAACATGTGCGGAAAATATAAAAAAACTTTGTCAAATTACTTGGAAAAGTCTCGTAATCCCATTTTACCAATATTTGACAGTTTTCCTTTTTTTTAACAAAAAATTTGGATAAAATTTTCTTTTTTTTGTAATTTTAGAATTTTTTTTTTTTTTGTAATTTTACACATTTCCAAGATAATTTTACAAAAAAAATCTAGTAAATTCACGAGAATTCCTTGTAATTTTAATTGCGCCAAAAAAACTGGAAATTTACAATTTTATTGGTAAAAAGCTTGTAAAATTACAAAATTATTGGTAAAAAGCATTTAAATTTATTAGGAATTCTCGTAAAATAGGAGGTAGCAAAAAATCTAGTAAAGTTACGAAACCTCCTTGTAAATTTTATGGTGTCAAAAAATTTGTAAATTAACAATTTTATTGGTAAAAACCTTGAAAAATTACAAAATTATTGCCAAAAAGCTTGTAAAATTACTAGGAATTTGTTGTCAAATAGGAGGTAGCAAAAAAAATAAGTTACAAGTTTTTCTTGTAATTTTACAAAGTTTTTTTGTGAGTGAAGGAAAACCTTGCTGATCTCATATCAAGAGGATTTTTAAGTTAAGAAATCCGTAATTGCAAATTTTGGTTTGAAGGGCCAGAATTCATAAGAAACGAAAGAATTCAAGGGATGATTTTTCAGCATTAGAAGAAATAATAAAAACAGGGAGCACGATTTTATTAGTGCAGGAAAGTCATTTGTGGGTGAAGAGCATTACACTAAAAAAAAAAAGTTTGTAAAATTACAAGTAAAAGGTCTTGTAATTCTATTTTACTAATATTCTTGTCTTTTTACAAAAATTGTTGTATATTTAATAAATCGAAAACTACAGTTTGCTTTGTAATTTTACTATTATACGTTGGTAAATTTATTTTACAAATTTTTTATGTAAATTTACAAAAAAGTGAATTATTTTACAAATTAAAAAAATATTACAAGGTGTTTAGTTTTTTTTCACAAGAAAACTGTTATTGTACAACAAAATTTTACTTGATGCTATTTAGTCTTTCTACACTGAGGGAAAAAATCGTCGTCAAATCAAAAATTTTCGCACTCATTTTTAAAATTCTCAAATTTTTGAAAGAAATTTTAATAATGAAATGAAATTTTATAAAATTAAATATGTTTCGTACTTAATTTTAAAAGTATATTTTTTGAATTATATATAAAAAAACTCCTTTTTATTTCATAATGCTGCCATGATGAAAATAATCATTTTGATTGTAAACAATAGCAAAATGAGTTTTCAACAACTTTAAAAACGACGCCGCATAAATGACGCAATTATTTTAGAAAAGTTTCGTGGCGTATCATAAGTGAAAACTTTTCAGTTTCCATAAAAATTAAATAAACGAAAAATAATTAATATTTTCTTAAAGTAAAACAATGAACTAAATTTTTGTAATAAGTGACAAAAGTAAATACACTCAAAAAAAAAAGTTTGTAAAATGACATAAAATCCCCGTGATTTTACGGGGCAGGTTTTGTAAAATATGTACTAGCAAGAATCCCCGTAATGTTACGGGGATAATTTGTAAATTGATTTAACAAAAAAATTACGGGGAGAAAGTGTAAATTTACAATTTTTTTGTAAAATATTATTGTAGACTTACAAAAAAAGTTGTAAATTTACGAAATAAAGTAGAAAATCAAAAAATAAAATTGTAAATTTACAAATTGTTTGGTTTAACTACAGTTTTTTATGGCAAAAAACTTGTATATTTACAGTAAAAAGTGGTAAATTTACAATTTTTATTGTAAATATACTATTTTTTCTTATTTTTTTGCCGTAAAAACAGTAGTTTAACCAAATAATTTGTGAATTTACAATATTGTTTTTGTATTTTCTACTTCATTTTTGTAAAATTACAACTTTTTCTGTAAGTATACAATTTTGTTTTCTAAACTTTCATATTTGTTTTGTAAATTTACAAAAAATTTGGTATATTTACATATTGGTTTTGTAAATTTAAAGGTTTTTTTCTATTGGTGCATCTTATTTTTCCTTCTTCGGCAGCTGGAGTAGCACTTTAACAACCTGAAATGATTTTTTTTTTTCAACACTTTTAACAAACTTTTTAGAGTATAACACTGCACTTTTTTATTTTTTTTTCGGAATTTCGTTTTTCTTAAGTAAAACATATGAGAATTGCGAAGGAGGCTACACAAGAAATTTCTTATATTTTCAAGAAAAACTAGTCAAAAAAATTACCTTTTATTTCGAATTTTTAATTATTTTAGCAAGTATTTTTAAAAAATTATAAAAAAAACTTTGGATATTGTAGATTGGACGTTTAAGTACCTCATAAAATAAGAAAAAACTTAATTTTTCATAATTGACAGCTTTTGATTGACATTTTAGTGCCAGATTTAAAAAAAAAGTACCAAAAATAAATATGGTAAAATTACCAAAAAATGGTAAAAATACAAACAAAAAAACTAGAACAATAATATAGTAAAAACATATAAAAATTGTGGTATTTTACTTAAAGCAAGTTACCAAAAAATTGTCTTGATATTCAATTTTTTTGATAAAGCTTACAACTAATTGAAAAATGTTTGTATCCGGAACTTAAAAAATTTTCAAAATTTTTTTATGAAATTTTTTATTTATAAAAAATAATTTTTAACAAAATATGGACTTAGAAAATTTTTGCGTCTCCTATTGTTGCATAATTATTTTTCAATACAAATTTTTGTTTAATTACATTTTTTTGTGTCAAAATACTGAAAACCTTGTAAACTAAAAAATCTTGAAAAAAAAATTGTTTGTAATAAAACATTTTTTGGTAGAAAGACTAAATACTATCAAATAAAATGTTGTTGTACAATTACAATTTTCTTGTGTAAAACAACTAAACACCTTGTAATTTTTTTTTTATTTGTAAAATAATTATTTTTTTTGTTAATTTACCTAAAAAAATTGTTAAATAAATTTACCAACATATTATAGTAAAATTACAAAGCGCACGGTAGTATTTGTTTTATTAAAAATACAAGAATTTTTGTAAATAGACAAAAATATTAGTAAAATAGAATTACAAGACCTTTTGCTTGTAATTTTACAAACTTTTTTTTTTGAGTGTACATATGTACTGACATAAATAAAAAAAACGGTGTGGAAATTAATGTGGAGTTTGCGGAAATTAATGTGGAGTTTGTGGAAATTAATGTGGAGTATCTATAATCCAGAAGAAAATTAACATTTTATGACAGCAATCCCGGAATTTTTGTGTTATTTGATGTCTATTTTATCGTCGGTGATCTGACAAAAACACCTACGTGTATTTCTTGAAGAGACTGACTAAATTAGCACAAATTGTGAACTTTTGAGTTGAGTTTTAAGGTAATCGTAATGGAAAAAGTAGATTTGCAATATTATTTAAATATAAACGTAAGAGGTGTAACTTTAAAACAACGCGAAATGACAAAATTAATCTAATTCGTAGACGTCTTCAAGAATTTTTGAAAATCACATGGGTGTTTTCGTCAGAGCAGCGACGATATATTATTTTATTTCTATATTTCTGTGGTAAAGAAAAATAAATAAAATTTGTATATAAATATAAAAAATTCCAATTGTTTTATTTACATTGAAAATTTTAGGAAACAGAAAGAAAATTATATAAATAATTTTTAATATTTAATTTGATTATGTGCACTTTTGATTTGAACATAAAACATTCTCAAATCAACGTTGTTTCAGTTCATTTTTAAAATTTTGTTTGTTACTGAAGCCATATTAAAAGTGTCGATAAACATTTTCAATTTGAGAAAAAACAAAGTTTGTTGACTTTTGTCACTGTTTTATTTTTAATTTGAGATTGTTTTTGCTTGATTTGAGAATTTTTTTTTCTTAGTGTACTAAAAAATGTTTTATTACAATCATTTTTTTTCTAAGATTGTTTACAAGGTTTTCAGTTTGAAATGTATGTTTTGAAAAGTAGAAAATTCCAATGTAATTTTACAAAACTTATTTTATTACTAGAATTAATGTTGTTTTACAAAAAAAAAATTAATTATTCAACAATAGCAAGTTCGGATTTTTTTGCGATTTGGAGTAAAAAATTTAGTTAAAAATAATTTTTAATAAATTAAAAATTTCATAAAAAAATTTTTTGGAAATTTTTTAAGTTCCGGACATAAAAATTTTTCAACTAGTTGTAAGCTTTGGAAAAAAAATGAATTTTTACACCATTTTTTGGTAATTTGCGTTAAGTAAAATACCACAATTTTTATGTGTTTCTACTACATATATAATTGTTCTAGTTTTTTTTTTGTATTTTTACCATTTTTTTGGTAATTTTACCACATATTTTTGGATTTTTTTTTTTTTAATTTTGCACCTAAAATGTAAATAAAAAGCTGCCAATTATGAAAAATTAAGTTTTTCTTATTCTAACAGGTACTTTAACATCCAATCTACAATATCCAAAAAAAAAATTTCAGATTTTTTAAAAATACTTGTGAAAATAATTAAAAATTAAAAAAAAAAAAATGTATTTTTTGACTAATTTTAACTGAAAATATAAGAAATTTCTTGTGTAGCCTCCTTCGCAATTCTCATATGTTCTACTTAAGAAAATCGAAATGTCGAAAAAAAATAAAAAAGTGTAGTGTTATACAATAAAAAGTTTGTTAAAAGTGTTCAAGAAAAAAAAAAATCATTTCAGGTTGTTGAAGTGCTACTCCAGCTGCCGAAGTGAAGTAGAAAATACTAAAACAATATTGTAAATTTAAAAATTTTATGGTTAAACTACTGTTTTTACGGCAAAAAAATAAGAAAAAATGGTATACTATATATACAATAAAAATTGTAAATTTACCAATTTTTATTGTAAATATACAAATTTTTTGCCATAAAAAACAGTAGGTTAACCAAACAATTTGTTAATTTACAATTTTGGTTTTTGATTTTCTACTTTATTTTGTAAATTTACAACTATTTTTTGTAAGTTTGCAATTTTTTTTGGAAATTTTAATTTTTTTTGCAAGTTTACAATTGTTATTGTAAATATACGTGTTTTTCAATATTTTTTTCCGGTAAAACAGTAGTTTAACCAAATAATTTGTTAATCTACAATTTATTTTTTTCATTTTCTATTTTTTTCTTTGTAAAATAACAACCTTTTTCTGTAAGTTTACAATTTGTTTTGTAAATTTACCAAATTTTTTGTAAATTTACAAAAAAAAATGTTCACCTCAAAGTTAATATTTTACAAAAAAAATTGTAAGTTTACATTTTCTTTTGTTAAATCAATTTACAAATTATCCCCGTAATATTACGGGGATTCTTGCTAGTACATATTTTACAAAACCTGCCCCGTAAAATCACGGGATTTTATGTCATTTTACAAACTTTTTTTTGAGTGTATGAATTCTTGGCTTGCTGCTAGATCTTTGTGTTTTAGAAAGTCCACAAGACTTTCCACTTTTGGAAGTTCCTTAGACTTTCCCAAATGCTGCTCGAATTGGATACTCAACTAAGTATCCAATTTCCGCTGAAGCACGAAACAGAAAAATGCTTGCTGCATTTCTTCTGGGTCCATTTTCATTGAAGTCAACGCTTGAAAACTATCATTTATAGTTTCCAAAAATGTTTTTACACTTTTTGAAGTATACGTTTACGCAGGAGCATCTACAATGCTCTTAAAATAAATCGCTGTTGTTCTACGTTTAGTTGAATAGTATTCTTCTAAAATGCTCCATACAGTCTCAAAGTTATCCTCGTTTGAAGATAACTTTGATATCCTCCTCGCTGCTTCTCCCCCTAATTTTCCTCTCAGAACACACATCTTTTGTGTATTCGGGATGGGCTTGTCAATTATGAGCTGCCTAAACAACTCACTAAAAGTGTCCCACTCTATTACCCGTCCACTGAACCTAGAAATGTCAATCGTTGGTAACTTAAACGGTAGGTTTCCTGCATAACTTTCTATGCCAGGAATATTTTGGTACAAATCTCTCAACCTATAAAAGACTTCTGTCAACTCATCGTCAGAGAATTGTCCCATGTATTTCGGTCTCTTCCGCCTTTTGACATTTTTCATTAAGGATCTCTACTGAGACTTCCTTGGTTCGAAATTTATCAATTTTTGATTCTAAGTCGTCCAAACAATATTGGAACTGTCGAATCAGTCCACTTCGTTGAAGCATTTCAGCTTCTGAAAACAGCCTACATTTTGGACATTTGAACGTGTCTACATGGGGCGTATGTTTTTCTAGCGTGGGAGATTCAACTGGTGCGGTAGGTGTTAGTGTTGCGGTAGTTTCTGGTGTGGTAGTTTTAACTGGTGCCGTAGGTGTTACTGTTGCGGTAGTTTTTTCAGGCACCTCTAGCGTACTCGCTAAAGGTCCCAGCTTATCTTCCTGGGCAAACTTATTTTTAAGTTGCTCATACAAACTGTCAAAGCTTTTCATGGCCTCCCTCACTTTAGCCACGAAGTCTGTCTTAAGGTACGCATTTCGTCCTAAAGTCGAGGAAGGAGGTCGGATTTCTGTGTCGTTATTTTAAAAATCCTTTTGGAACCTATAAAATTGTTCCCTTAAACCCATAACTGTTTTCCTGTTATGTAAATTGGAGACATTGCTTTGAGCGATCGTGCTCAAAGCATTATATGTCATCACAATTTCATTCCCTAATCTCTCCTGCTCTTTAATAATTGCAACAGGGTCCATGCTTTTAATTAAAAAAGAAAACACTATAAAAAAAACTAAAAAATAAAAATAGTAATTTCAAATTACTAAAACCGCGCGAAAATTGCCTAAACGCACTATTAAAGCATGTATTCTGTATTTCGCTTTGAAATACCAGATATTTTAACAAAAAAAATGTATTAAGAAATAATAAAAAAATATGCAAATGACTTACCAATTTCAACACATTTTTCTTGAAAATTCACTTCACTTCGCTTTTTTTTTTTTGTTTTCTCTGCTTTTGGTTATTTTTGCAAAAAACACAAAAATTTTTTTATATTATTTTTTTATTCTTTTCACAGTTTTTTTTTATTTTCTCTAAATCCTTTTAACAGGGATTTTGCTTTTAATTTCTTTTGTACAGGATTTTTTTTTTAATTAATCCTTTTTCATAGGATTTTTTCTTATGATTTTTCTTTTTCTTTAATAAATCCTATTTCACAGGATTTTAATTCTTCTTATTTCGTGATTTAGAATTATGAAACCCTTACCACTGGTGCACATTGGTTCCAAATCAAAATCTAGCTGGACAAAAGTCCAAAAATTAGTGTCCTTAAAATTGGGAATTAATAGTCCTAGGGGCAAGCTAAGGGTGTGTTCTGATCAAACTAATAACCATTTCTTGGAATTAGGTCTTTAACTTTGTTAAATATGCGAATGAAATAACATTTTTGGTATCCAATATTTAAAAAAAAATATATATCTATAAGTGTTCAACTAATAACATCATATTATCCATGTAACATCAATGGTTTCAAAACGGTTTATGTACAAGAAAGCTACAGATTTATACTTATTCTGTACATTAATAAGAAATTTATTATTAATCTTCTTCTTACATTTTTTGTATTTTGAAGTATGGTCAATAATAACAATATTTTTGCGGACTTATGAAACTTCCGCAGCTTGCCAAAACCGAATCCAGGCATATCATGTCGAATTACTACATACAACTTATAGGTAATTTATTACTGAACGTTGGCATGCAGACATTTCTTGCAGGTTTTTGCAAGTTTAAAATTAATCACAGTTTTTATGAAAATAGATTTTCGCCTAAAATTTTTTTTCTAAATAAAGTATCGAATTTTTGTAAGTTTTTGATAACTTTTAAGTACTATAATTATGCTTAGCTTAAATAAAGCACTAAATGTGATGTTTCCTATTAAACCGCGGCCAATTACACACTTCGACTAAATTCAAAAATGTCCGTCCGTCCGTCCGTCCGTCCGTCTGTCTGTCCGTCCGTCTGTAGAGGACACGATACAGTCCAAAATAAAAGAGCTAGACTTCCGAAGTTTGCCACGAATATGTCTTATATTCCTAGGCAGGTTAAGTTCGGAAATGGATAAAATCGGATTAACGGGGAAAAAAGTTCCCCCTTGGAGAACTAAACCAACCTAAGAAAAATCGCATTTTTTGCAGGGTTTTTTGTACTTTTGCTAAGCAAATGCAACATTCTTCTCTCAGATGAAGTTCGAAATCGCAAGAGGAAGGTGCTCCCCAACGTCTCCCACTACCCCCTCCAAAAAAAAGACGCCCCTGGATTTTTTTTATATTGTTTTTTTTTTACATTTTGGAGGGTATAAAAGATTCGGCACAGCCGAATGTAACACTCTCAATGGTTTTTTATTTTTTTTACATTTTGGAGGGTATAAAAGATTCGGCATAGCCGAATTTAACACTCTCACTTGCTTTTTTTCAATTACACTTCTCGACAAATTTTTTTTTTTTTTTTAGAGATTACAAAACTTTCAAAAAATAAGTTTTTGCATTTCATGTTTCTGTTCTGCATATAAACCATTTTTGTCATTAATGAATTACTGAAATTTGAAAAAAAAAAAAAAGTTGTCGATTAGTGTAATCGACTTAGAAAAATTTAAACGTGTTTTTTGAACTCAGAGACCCCAAAAACATATAAATTGGTGATAAAATAATTTTGTCCAGCTAGATTTGGACTTGGAACCACTGTGTGGTGGGGGGAATTTCGTTCTTCTACATTATGAACACAATAACTAAAAAAAAATTAAGGAAAGGCGCGCTGTTCCTTTCCGTTTAAATATATTTTAAATTCCTTACCACTGGTGGGGGGAAACTTAAAATTGTCTTTACGCGTTTTACGGGGTCACCAATGTATTATGCCTCTACCGGAGCATAAAATAAAACAGATCCAGTTGGGCATTCACCCAATCTGGTTCTCAAATGTATACATATGAACTAAATTAAATTAAAATTTTTAACCGTACGCAATGATGAAACCCGCACCAGACGACAAAGCAGAGCATCGCACATTGGGTTGAATGAGAGGCAAAGTGGCGCTTTATTCAGGGAAGCAGTAATTTTAACATATAATATTTTTTAATTGATGAATGATAAATAATACATTAAAAAGCACCCTTTTAAAGAGAAAACATGTGGTTTTTATTTATTTTTAACCTGTCAGAATTTTTTTAGTGTTTCTTGAATATTGAACTTGATTCACAATTTAAGCTGTAACTTTTGAACCAAAAGCGATAATTTAATAAATACAGTTGCAAATTAAAGTATTTTTAATGCGATAATAAAAATTTAAAACAATAAAAAATAAATATGTGTTAATACTTGCATAAAATTTGTTCAAAGTCGGATTTTTGTGTTACACCAAATTTAAAATTTTCCATAAAAAAGTCAGGAAAGTTGTAATTCTGAACTATTATTATCATATTTGTCAGATATTATATTACACCACCCAGAGACATCTGCTAACCCCGCCCCGCCCCCTTCTCACTCCCCAAAAAAACCGCCTGCTTGTTGGAGGGTATCAAAGATTTGGCACAGCCGAATTTTAAACCCTTACTTGTTTATATATAGCTTACAAAGACCCACAAAAAAAGGTCTAGACCACTAATACTTATGTATTTTTACCTTTTAATATCAATTCCGCGATCAGAATTTAATTCTATCGTTGGGTTTTTCTCTAATTTACAAGGAAAGTCCCCAAAAGTGAACTGACCAGATTTCCTTGTTAATTTGACTAACAATAAGTTAACATTTCTTAAAATTTTATTTCGGTATGTAATGTTCAAGTCTTTTATATTTTATTACGAAGAAAATAAGAGGTTTTTTCATAAAATCCGTCAAAAATTGCATAAGTTACTAGCATTTCAACAAAAATGCATTGATTCACAATATAAATACAACTGTTTTTGTATAAAACTGAAATAACGTTTTGTTCAAATGCATGTAACTTTTGCTATTTTTGACGGATTTTATTAAAAATACTATTATTTTCTACGTAATAAATCAGACTTGCACCCTACATACAGAAATAAAATTAAAAATTTTTGTAACTTTGTCAAATTCACAAGGAAATTAGGTGGGTTCACTTTGCGGACTTTCCTTGTAAATCACAGGAAACCCCAACTATAGAATTACATTCTGATGGCAAAATCGACTTTAGAAGGTCAAAATACATAAGGATAAGTGGGTCTAGTTTCTGGGTCAGAAACTTTTTTGTTTTTTTGTGATGAAGTGTTATTGAAGAGACCGTATTTTTTTCATAAAATCTTAAATAAAAAAATAACGGCATTAAACGCGGACGTTTTTTTTCTTTTAAATTAAAGCTTATACTATATGCTTTATTATCACAATGTATAAGCAATAACAACCTCTTACATTTTGTTTTATATTCCATCAAGTATTAAAAATACTCCAATTTTGGAACATTTTACAAAAAAAATTTCAAAAATATTTTTGCAACAATTTTCAAAAAACAAAAAACAGAAATGTATTTTAAAATGCATGAAGTTGATGGTTCCATAATAAAAAAATTACCTTTGAATGAATAAATACCAAAAAAAAATCTAGAAATAAGTTGATTTTCAATTTTTAGCACCATATTCAAAAACACAAAAAATTATTTGATTTTGACGGCGGATTGCAAGAAAAGTAAACAACTCAGAATAATAGTTGTGACAGATTTTTTAGTGTAATTTTATATACTTTAACCCTAAATTAATAATTTTGGTAAAATTTTTTTTTTCAGTTTTGAATAAAGCGCCACTTTTGATACATTTCAACCCAACGTGCATCGAGTAAAACTGTTCTCGTTTGTGTCCATAATTTCATTTTACAAGTTTTAGACATGCAAATATCACACAAAACCTATTACGAACAATTTGTTAATTTTTTTTTAAAGCACGCAATTAAATTAAAAACACGTGCACACTTTTTATTGTTTAGGAAAGAAGAATTAATGAGAATGTAAAAGTGGATTTAAGGAACATGTTATAACCCAGTTCTTGGTATGATAATATATTTTTTATAAGTTCAAAATGGTTGTCACCTCCCATATTTCCCAAGAAAAGAGGGTTAATTTGGTCTAAGAAAAGAATCACGACGACCCTAGTGAAATTTGAGGCAGAACCCTTTAAAAAAAAAGTTTTAAAGTTTAATAAAATAAACAATTTTATAAAAAAATTAATGTCTGTCCAAGTAAACAAAATACTTCGTTGGATAATAAAAGTATTAACGAATTTTAAAATAAAGTAAACTTCACAAACGCCCGGTTGAATTAAAAAAAAAATCGCGATAAGGTTGTAAAACGATCTTTTGTAATAGAAAAAAAGCAGGGTTGGCTACCGAAACGAATAACGGTATTGGTAACGGTATTGGTATTACATATTTTTTATATCGGTAACGGTAAAGGTAACGGTATTTTCGATTATTTCGGTAACGACAAACCGTTACCGAAACATCGATACCGGTACGTACCGGTATTATGAAAAAATTTACCCAAAATGTTAAAAAGTCACAAATTTGTTAAAAACACGTAAAAAATCCGAAAAAAAACTTAAATTTAGTGCAATTTTAGCACATAAGTAAATAGTAAGTAGTATCATATTATTTTAATTACCTCAGAATTCAATTAAAATTTCACCCAATATTGTAATTCAACAAATAATTTTTTGGTTTTTACGTGTTTATGAAATGTTCTGCGCAACCAGCAGAAAAATCTGTATTTAAGCCATGAGAAAAATCTGCATTTTGAGCTATTTGGGAAATATGCTGATTTTAGCTGACGCTGTTGGCCAAATTTCTGTCTGGATAAACTAGGTAGAGTCTGTGAAAAAATCTGTCAAGCAGAAAAATCAGCTGATTTCAGATAAATAGCCGAACATCGGAATTATATTTTATTTAAGTAGAAAAGACTTATTAAAAAAAACTGTTTCAAAGGAAGCGATAAAGAACTAGTAAGAGTGTTATATCCACCAACATTTAACAAAAGAAAACACAAATATTGACTGGGACGTTTCCGAAAGGAAGGAGAAGAAGGGGAAAGCCGCAGTTCGGGGGGAAAACTAGATCACAAGAAATTAGCAACAATATAATTAAAAAAAAAATAAAATTTTGGATTTTTTTTTAAAGTGACATTTTTTCTTCAGTAAAATTTTTTAAAAAATTTGTTCAAGAAAATTTTCTTAAAACAGGACAACTAAATATTTCTCTAAAATTAAGTTAAAATTTCCATTTTAGCAGAAAATCTAGTAAAAGTTTTCTAATTCAAACTTTTAACACTAGAGATTTGGCACCATTCAGGTTTTTCTCTTCTTTCATCTTCCCATTTAAGAAAGTTTACTCACTTTTCTCTTCGGAATTTTTAGATAAATTAGGAATGTGATCATTGGTTGTGCCGATTTCGACATATTCTTTGTCTTAATTTACTTAATTGTAATGTGATCATTGGTTGGACCGATTTCCTCATTGTTTTTATCCAAATAACGATTTGCAATGAACTAAAATTTTATGCTTTAGTTTACATAAATTTAAAATATTTTATCTACAAAAAAATTTTAAATAAGCAATATTTAGACAACCGAATCAAAACCGTTATAATACCGGTAAAAATCCGAATAAAGGTAACGGTTTTTTATCGGTAACGTTATTTAAAGTTTTTTATTTCGGTATTGGTAACGGTAACGGTAGTCAATATTAAAGGGTTTTTAATCGGTAACGGTATTATAAGGGTAACGGTAGCCAACACTGAAAAAAAGTATTAAAAAATTATGAAATGCCGTCGGCAAAACGACAAATAATTTTTATAAAATATTTTTATTTTTTCTATTAGTAGTATAAAACACGAATTTGTTTGTATAATTTTATCACGCTCTTTCACTTTAAATAAATATAAAAAACAAAGTACCCAACTTATTTAAAAAAATAAAATTATTTATTTCCAATAAAAATTTGTAGTTGTTGTTGCAGCTGCACCAAGATGGCTGTAGTTGAAGAAAATAAATAAATTAATTTTCTTTTTCCAATTTTCCCAAATTTCTCGCCGTAATCCGGGACGAATGGACCAAATGTTTCCGTAGAAATGAAAAAAAAAAAACACAAATTTTTAGGTTTTAAAAATAGGAAAAATCCAAAGATTTTTATTAAATAAAATATTACCTTAAACAGGATAGAAAATATGCTTGTAAATCTGATGATACACTCAAAATAAATTCTCTGTCCAATCAGCAGAAAAATCTGCTGAAAATACACCCATTTTGAGCCATATGAGAAATCTGCTGATTTTAGCAGACACGGTTTGCTAAATATCTGTCATAAGAGGTGAATAAATATAACAAGAAAAAAAAAAAAAACACGTCGCCAGCCAGCATCGAACTCGCCACCTTCCGATTTGAAAGTACACTTCTTAACCACTACGCTACGGAAGCTTATACTTTTATCTGGCGTTTTAGTTATTAAATATGGTTTGTTCGACAGCAGAGAGATCTGATAGCAGAAATATCTGCTGATTTTAGCAGAAAAATCTGCTGATTTTAGCAGAACAATCTGCTGATTTGAGCAGAATAATCTGCTGATTTCAGCAGAGCAATCTGCTGATTTCCGCAGAACAATCTGTTCTGCTTTTTTTTTATATAGAAAAATTTCTTGAAAAAATAATGAAATTCAGCAAACATACTAAAATGTCTGTTATTTTCTTAAACTGAATGACAGAGATTTTAGTAAAAATATCCTTCTCAGCAGAACAATCTGCTAAAAGATTGCTAATTCAAATTGAAAGTCGTTTTACAGGTTTTTTGACAGAGTTTTTCTTTTGAGTGTAGTTGTACAACCAGTAAAGTTAATATATAGTTAGAAAACTAAAAAGGACCGGGCGACAATGTTTATAATACCGTTATCGGTTTACTAGTTAGAATCTATGTAAATACCTCATACAATGTTGTATTTAAAGGGGAGCAAAATAGATTCTTACTAGTATTAACCCAAAGAGGGTCGTTGGTACCAAAGTGGTATCAAATATAGAAAATAAGTGTTTGTACCTAAACAAAAAGATATGGCTAAAAAATCCAAAAAACGATTTTTTCGCCATTTTTGACCCATGTTTTGAATCCCTAAATCCCCGATATGACCGATAAGCCGAGACACCCCAACCTAAGAATTGTCTCCTTTATATATATTTTACGTTTAATGAAAATCGGTCCATAAGGGTTGAGATACTTTCCTTGTGAGACATTTTTCGTCTTAAAAAATTCTTAGATTCTGAAACATTTTTTGAATTGTAAATTTTTCTATACGAAAACCGACTCAGATTTGTATAGAAAATTCTAAGATCCTGAGAAATTTTCCTTATAGAAAAATTCTTAGAATCAAACACATTTTTCGTACAGAAAAATTTCTTGTAAAAAAATGTCTCAAAGTCGTATAGAAAATGTCTCAGATTTTTCGTAAAGAAAATACTCATATTATGAGATCTCTTTGGTATAGACAAATTCTTTGATTCTAAAACATTTTTCGTACAGAAAAAAATCAAAAAAAAATATTATAATCTTAAAAAATCTCTTATCCTTTTATTGAATAAGAAAATTTACAGTTTCTGAGACTCTTTTGTAAAGAAAAGTTCTTAAATTTACCATATTTTTTGTCGATAAAAACCTAACATAACCTTTGAAAAAACCTAAAATTTTGACAAATTTTTTTGTGTACAAAAGTTTCAGATTCAGAGCAGATTTTTTAATTTAAAAATTGTAAAATTTGTTTTAAAATTTGATGAGGATCATCTTGTTCTGTAGCACTGTCTTGTTTAAGTGCCAGTCTTCCCACAGCATATTTAGATTACTTATAGTTTCTTCTAATGCTGCTTTTCTGAAACCTTTTCTCTCCGCTTTTTCCAAAATTACCAAGATTTTCGAGCGGATTTGGCTTTGGAGTTTGTACAGTTGAACGCAAGATGTCATTTTTCTTTTCTTAATTTTCGGCCCGAAAACCTTTTTTGTTTTTGTGTTCCTTAATCTCTTGAAATATTGTTTTTATTTTCCTTCCAAGAAACTAAGTTGGTTTTTGAGTTGTAAATTCAAACTCTTTTTTTATTATTTCCACGCCGTTGTTTTTACAAGTTTAAAACGCAACATTTTTTACGGAACAATTTTTTTTTCGTGCATTTACTAGAGGAACTATTATTTTAACATGATAATGTTTTTAGGCTGCCCGAGTAAAAAAGCTTATATATAATTATATATAATTTCATAAAATTATATCAATTTATCTAAAATTATATATAATTATACATAAAATTATTCTTATTAAAATATCATTATATATAATTATATATTATTATATCTGCGTTATATAATTATATATAATTTTATATACATATTTTTTAATGCAAAAAAAATGAAACAACTTATATATATGCAAATTTTATATTTTTACACCCTCCAATCACGGTATGGGGGCACAAACTAATACAGACTCGACAGTAGAGTTTTATAAGAAAAAAGCGATTTTAGGAGAAAACAGAGTTGGTTTTAGTCCGTTTTACACTAACATGGCAACATTTTCTACTAATTAGGAGTAAGTGAAACAATAAAAACCGATCTCGCATTTATTTTTCTAATGACACGTTATATTATCTTTCTCTTTCTAACCTAATTAGTATAACAAAATGAAAAATTTAAACATACGATTCAAGATTACTTTTTTGACACCTGTCATGAGTGTCGAGTCTGTATTAGTCTGTGATTATACTCAGGGTATTCCCTTCAGAAATTTTATACCCTTGCAACAGTGCGATATTGCAACTTAAAAAAGAAATCAGTTTTTTTATTTTTCTATTACTTTTTACATGATACGTTGTTGCAAGAAAAGATTCGCAATTTATTTCAGTAGTAATATAATTACTTCTATTAACAAAGTAACAAGCAAAAAAGTTACAATTTTGACATTGCGCAATTTCGCAAGACTAAAATTTCTGACTTAAATTTCATCCATGATCAATTGTGATACGAAATACCATGACAACCATATTTTTATATTCATTAAAGTATTTATATTTTTGCTTTAATTTGAAGAACCATTAATTTGTCCTTTAGCGTTCTATTTTTAGGTGAAATTGTAATGTTATTTGAACAATATTGCAATTTCAGTCATTCAAAATTTAATCCAAATAATTGAAATGTGTGTGCATACTTCCCTTCACGCAGTTATACTTCCCCAAAATGTTTTTATTTCAAATTAATTTTCAAAAAATGCTGTCAAAAAATTTTCATATAAAAAAAAAAACAAATTTATTTTTAATTTTTTTTTTTTTGAAAACACGAAAATTTGGTAACAGAACATGAAAAATACCAGAAAAATTTGCCAAACATGTAAGTATGTACAGAATTTTACTAAAATTTAACGGTTTTAATTAAATTTCGTTTCTTGGTTCCAGATGTATCGTTTTCAACATCGGAATCATTCATTAAAAAACAAGAGGAAGAATACATATGAATATGTGATAATGTGGAGTCATTAGATGTCCTTATGGTGTCTGGTAGTTGGAGAATAATTTAGGATTTTCATCAGTAATCGACAACCTAAGTAATTTTGTATGTTTGTATATTAAGTGACGTGTTTTTTTTGTGAAAAAAGGTGGTCTAACATGGAAGTTCAGAGGCCGATTTGCGACAAGCGAAATAATAAAATCTTATTTAAGTGCTAAGTCTCATATTTAAGAGTAAAAAATAACGTTAAATTTTTTGTGTAGTGCCTTATCCAATTCCATGTGCTAAATATGGGATTGTAACGTAAACAACTTATTTTTTATCCTCATATCAAAAGAAAAGCCAACTGTTTAGAACCGTTCCTTGTTAGATCACTGTTTTTTACAATATAAAACAATATTCTTTAACTTTAATTTGTCACCCAATTGCTATTTCCTATTGTATTTTGTTATTTTATGAATTTTTCTTCTATGTTATATTTATTTATGTCCATTTTTTAAATATTTTATTTTGTTATAATAAATAAAAAAATAAAATTAATTGCTGAAATTTTAATTTAAAAAAATCCAAAATCGTAGGGGTCCTTCATATCTATTTATATAAAATCATATCTTTTTTTATAAAATTATATCAGATTGTATAAAATTATATATAAAAATTTTTCGGATATAATTTTATAAAATTATATATAATTTTATCAAATTATATATAATTTGATATAATTTTATCTAATTTTATAAAATTTTATAAACCAATTCCTGGATAGAATTATATATAATTTTATCAAATTATATATAATTTTATAAAAGTGGGTTATATCAAATTATATATAATTATATATAAATTTTTTTACTCGGGTGGTGTCTAATTTTAAAAAAGTTGCAGGACGCCACCTCAGTTTGACTATATAAGCTAACGATTAACAAAAAAGAAAATTGGAATTACTGTTTTCATTTTCTTAAAACAAAAAATTTTTGTAACTTGGATAATATTCACCTCGTGGGGAATAAAACAAATATTCACCAGCTGGTGAATAAAACGCAACATAATTATTTCGCATCAATATTTTTTTTCCTCAATATTTTTTTTTTCATCAGTATTTTTTTTTCATCAATATGTTTTTTTTCATCAATATTTTTTTTCATCACTATTTTTTTTTTCCTCAATATTTTTTTCATAATTTTTTTTTTCATCAGTATATTTTTTTTATCAATATTTTTTTTCATCAATATTTTTTTTTCATCAATATTTTTTTTTTTCATCAATATTTTTCTTTTCATATTTTTTTTTTTTTTTCAGTAATATTTTTTTTTCATCAATATTTTTTTTTTCACCAATATTTTTTTTTTTTTATCAATAATTTTTTTCATCAAGTTTTTTTCATTAATATTTTTTTTTCATCAATATTTTATTTTTCATCATTACTTTTTTTTTTTATCAATATTTTTTTCATTATTATTTCTTTTTCATTAACATTTATTTTTTTCATTACTATTTGTTTTTTTCATCAAGTTTTTTTTTTCATCAATATTTTTTTTTTTCATCAATATTTTTTTTCATCATTTTTTTTTTTTTGTTTCATCAATATTTTTATACCCTCCACTCTAGTGATAGAGGGTATATATAAGTTTGTCATTCCGTTTGTAACACATCGAAATATTGGTCTAGGACCCCATAAAGTATATATATTCATGATCCTCGATCGATTTTAAGTCGATCTAGCGATGTCCGTCCGTCCGTCCGTCCGTCCGTCTGTCTGTCTGTCCGTAGAAAACACGCTAACTTTTGAAAGACTTTACAGAGGCTACTGAAGTTTGGCACATATGTTGGTTATTTACATGGTCAGGTTGGTATTGCAATTTAGCCAAATCGGTCCAGTGGTTCAAAAGTTATGAGCAAAAGAGTAAATTTCGGCAAGGGTTTTTTGCGAATTTACGAGATAAAAAACACGATAACTTTCGAAAGACAATAATGAGACTGCTGAAGCGTGGCATGTATCTTTGGCGTTCCCCAGGTCTATTCGGTGTTGAATTTCAGCTCAATCGGTCCAGTGGTTCAAAAGTTATAAGCAAAACCCCGAATTTCAGATTTGGTTCATCTTAAATGCCACGTGGTAAACAAGTTTTAAAGGCATTGGTAGTAACTTAGCAATGCTTTTCAAACTAGTTTAGTTTTAAAGCAATGCTTTTTAAACTTGTTTAGATTTAAAAGCATTGGTAACCTAAAAATTACACTCGAAAAAAATTTTACACTCAAAAAAAATTTTACACTCAAAAAAAATTTTACACTCAAAAAAAATTTTACACTCAAAAAAAAAATTTAGTTTTTTTTTACAAAACTTTCAATATTTTGTGTACATATGTACGTGAATTCACTCAGAAGTATTTTTACAGTAAACAAAACATTACACTCGAAAAAAGTTTTACACTCAAAAAAAAAATAGTAATTTTTCTTTTTTAAATGACAAAAAAAGAGTTTTTTACTCAAAATAAAATATTTTTTATCAAAATTGTTAAATTCTTCTAAGTTAAAATGTACTAAAAAGGCATTGTGGAGGGTATTTATAGATTCGGTAAAGTCGAATTTAACTTTTCTACTTGTTTTTCATCAATTTTTTTATCAATATTTTTTTCATCAATATTTTTTTATAAATTTTTTTTTTTCATCGAATTGTTTTGTTCATCAATATATTTTTATCATACATTTTTTTTTCATCAATATTTTTTTCATCAATATTTTTTTCATAAATTTTTGGCAAAAGTGCACTTTACGGAGCACAAAAATTTGTTGGGGGGAAACACGAAATTTAAATTTAAGGGGCTAGGCCCCGGACCCACCTGGAGCCAAAAGAGCCTTCAGGTTTGTGTGGATACTTAAATTAAAGGTAATTAAAAAAGACAAATAAATGTAATGAGGGCTAGGTCCCAGGGGCCTTCTAGGTCCATAAAGCCGTCCTGATGGTATTTTTTCAAAAAAAAAAAAATATAAAATTTTTCTAAATTATTAAAAAGAACGTCCAGCCGGCTTTCGGCCGGGCTCAGGGACCACAAAACCAATAAATTAATTTATTGGCATCGCAAAATAAAGTTTGTTTTGTGTATCAAGCCTTTTACCCGGTTAATTTCTAAATGGCAAAACTATTGAACAGAAATGAACTAAAATAGATACAGGGGGTATAATATTGCTAAAATACAGACAAAAAATACATATTTGCAATCGTTAGCAAATTACCTTTCATTTGAATACCCATACATACATGTTGGTGGGTGGGGCTGTTGTTTTGCTCCAGCGGGTCTTCCAGGGCTCCGTCTATTATCGCGTTATTCTTTCTAGAACAATTTTGCTTTAGAAAGATCACCTATTTATACAGCAAAACATTATCATGATTCAATGGTTTGGGCAAGAGTACAAACTTCGCAGACATTTTTTTTAACTGGTTCTCATTTTTTTTATCGAAGGACCAAAATGTTTGAATTATACATGCCAGTATGATTTTTCTGCTTTCATACTCGCTTGAGTATTTGTAGGATACTAATGGCTTATTAAAACTAAAAAGTCTTAACATTTTTTTAACTTCTTGCTAAATAAGGTTTTTGTTTTCTACCATCTAGCCTACGGGTAGCGTGCTAGCCTTTCAACGTGGGGGTCGTGGGTTCGATTCCCACCAGAACCCTTGGTTTTTTTCGCTACAACGAGACGACGGTCGTTGTTACCAGTTCTCGGTTTGGTGGAATTTATTAAAAATGAGTTGTAAATAAATAGAAAGAATAAATAAAAATAACTGATCAAAACTATTATTATTAATCCTGTTTATTTTACAATATCTTCTGCTTATGATATTACTTGTTCGGTGGGAATTTAGTTTAGTTTCCTATTGTTCTACTCGCCCACCTCATTGTTAGTTACGAACAGATGAATTGCTTCATCTAGAATGTTTGATTCAATACATCTTGACCTCATAAGTGAAATATCCTGCCCAGACATTTGTTCACTTGCCATGTTATTAAGAGCTAAAGCAAAAGCCTATTATTCTCTTTAACGCATTATTTCTGTCAACTTAAAATATGTGAACTTGTCCCACAACTCTATGGACCAACCGGTCTACGGTACGAGTCTTTGACTCCCTCACCTGTAACATAACCACATCGAAGATTCGTAAATAACGACGAAGGTGTTAACAATCCAATTATCTAATAATTTGATCCAATGATCAGTTTTTATTTATTTTGCCAATTTTTATTTACAACTCATTTTAAATAATTTTAACCTAACCGAGAACTGGTAACAATGACCGTCGTCTCGTTGTAGCGAAATCAACCAAGGGTTTTGGTGGGAATTGAACCCACGACCCCCTGTTTCATAGGCTAGCATGCTACCAACTAGCCTACAGGGGCCCCCCAAATTTTCCAAATATCCAATTATATCCTACTGGGAAAATCTGCTTTAAGTCACCAAATACTAGGGTTGATATTCCATCCAAAGATATTGTACTTTTAAATATTTGTTTTAATCTTGCATTAAGATATTGAAACTTTTTAGGTTCAACCATAGAAATTTCGAACATAAATATCTAGCTGAATCATTGCTTAATGGTCTTAACCCTCCAGAAATTTGTTTACTGGAAGGGAAAACCTTGAGTGAAGGCTTGAGTAAAGGGTGGCACCTCCAATTTCAAACACAGCATTTCCTGTTGGCGCGCACAGCTAAATCTTTAATTGATAAGGGTGAGTGCCAGATGAGATTAATCCGATAATATATAACAAATATGGAGTAATCCTCCTAGTTTAACATTATGTACACTCAAAAAAAAAAAGTTTGTAAAATTACAAGTAAAAGGTCTGGTAATTTTATTTTACTAATATTTTTGTCTTTTTACAAAATTGTTGTATATTTGAATGTGGGTGTGGAACAAGGTGCTATAATCCAAAAACCAAATTGTTCAGGAGAAGCAAAAAACTAAATAAGTCGCGAAAAAAAATTATTTTTTTAAATTTCTTTTTGCAGCTCGACGAAGATGGACCATATGCATCTATGTGTAAAATTTCATTAAAAACAAATGATCGGAAGTAGCAAAAAAATGCATATGAAATTTTGTTCTAGTGGAATAAGGTGCTATGTTACAATTTCTACTAGGAATTTCAATACATTTGCCAAGTAGTTTTTATTTTTTTGTGTTATTTTTTAAAAATTTTAATTTGGCGTGATGAATTTTGAAAAATTAAGACGGGGTCCAGCAGTAATAACTTTTATATAAAAGAAATAAAAAGCAGTTAATTTACAAAAAAAAAATAACTGTTATATGGTTTTTTTGAAAGAAATTTTCTCATAATGGGTTAAAAAGTTTGCACAGTTTATGATATAAGTTACTAACCATTAAATTTTAAAGTTTGAACTTAAAAACTTAACAGATTATCAAAATCCACCCTTAGTATTACGTAAAACAATATTATGTTTTTATATGGATATAGCACCTTTTTCCAGTTTACACTTTAACTATCGAAAGATTAGATAATAAAGCGTTTTTTGTCAATCTACACGTTAACCATCTCATATGTAAGAATTTAAATACGTAACCTTTAGTTTAACTGCAAAACACATGTTAGTATCCGGCAAAAACTATAAAATATTCCCAAAAATAGTTAAAATTGAACATTTAAGATCACTTTTATGACAGAAAACGATAAAGTTTTTAACAAATTTGTTTACAAATAGGTCGAACTATTGTAGGAAGGCACGATTTCGCAAAAAAAAACGCGATTTCCAAAAATTGTATTTTAGCACCTTGTTCTACACTCAAAATAATACATTAGTAGATTTACTAATTTTTTTTTGCTAACGCTAGTTAGCTAACTTTTAGAAAATTTTTAGTTGAGATTAGCATGTTAGCAAAAAATTCTTGCAAACTTCATTTAGCACATTAGCAATTTTAAACAAACTTTGAACTAATTTCTTTTGCTGAAATTGAGTTGACTACATTTTTACAAGATATTTTGCTAATATTAGCAAAATAAATGGTAAATTTTTTTTATTTTCAGAAAACTTAAAATGGCGCTATCTCGGAAACTAAGCCAGATAGAGCAAAATGGAGGCCATTTTTGGTTCTTAGAATCTCCATAGTATCGCCGGTCCTCTTCACATGTGTGGACCCTAATGGGCCCTAACTTTGGATCCAAAAAAGTTAGCATTCCCGAAAATTTTAAAATGCTCATATCTCGGTAAATATTGCCGACACAACAAAAAGTCCAAAAGCGTTTTTGTAGCTCTCAACAAATAGTCAAAAGCTCTCCGAGTAATATTTTTGAAGTAATCGAGATTTTTAATTCTCAAAACCCCAGTGGTCCCCTATAATCACGTATCTCAAAAACTAAGCAAGGTAGAGCGAAACGGACACAAATTTTGGATCAAAAACTATGACGATTTTTAAGGAGCCTAACTAGGTCTAGGCCCATCGGGGTCTGGACCTATCGGGTCCGAACTCAATGTGGTCCTCAGATGTGTATAAACTAAGTTCAAAAAAAAAAAAAATATTTAGTTAACTAATTATTGGCAAAACATTTTTGCTAACTTTAGCAAAAAAATTGTGGGTTCAAAATCAGCAAATTTTCTTGTAGGTTTACAAGCTTTTTTTGCTAACATTACAGTTTTTTTTTTTAGTGCACACATACATTCATTTAATAAAACGAAAACTACAGTTTGCTTTGAAATTTTACTATTATATGTTGGTAAATTTATTTTACAAATTTTTTATTTTACAAATTAAAAAAATATTACAAGGGTTTAGTTTTTTTACACAAGAAAACTGTAATTGTACAACAAAATTTTACTTGATGTTATTTAGTCTTTTATTTGCAGCCCACAGTTTATACATGAATTCCGATGGCTACAAGTGACACTGAAGTCATTCTGAAGATGATCAGAGTCTGCAATACTGACCTTCAAACTAGTATTGGCAAATTGCTAGAATAGGTGAGATGGATGGCGCTCGTCGTTGGGCAGAAGAATGCTACACTTCTATATATTCTTTGAATGTTTCTATGGGTTTTGTACCACCCCAAAAAAATGTGTTTTACCACCCAAAAATGGTTTATATAACTCAGGTCATAAAGTCAAAACAAAACAAAAATCAACAACTTTTGAAATAAATTCAATTTTTTTTTTCAAACACAAAATAAACAAAAAAGTTTATCAACTGCATATTAAAATGACAATTTTTTTTAACAAAACTCATTTTAAACAACTTCCATTGTTTTAAATAGACAAAAAAAGGAAATCATTAAGAAATAAAAACAAAACAAAATAAACAACAAACTAAATAACTTTTTCATCATTGCTAAGTGGCAATAAATTGCTTAAAAAAAAACAAAAACTAAAAAAACCTTAAAAATGATTTAACTTTATTTTATACTACTTTTTCTTAACTATTATTTAACTTTTTTTTCAAATAAATTGCCTGTGAAATTGTTTTGCTCAGTTTATTTAAAAAAAAAAAATGCAAAACTGTTTATTAGTAAACTTAGAAAATTACTGCAGTTACTACATGACGGTCATTTGTAAGGTAAGTAGTAATTGTTGTTTTCAACTACAATTTAAGTTATTTTTGTATGAAAAATCTCAAACAACTATTTTTTGTAGTCATTTTAAAAAATTAATACAAAAAATTAATACATTGTAGTAACAGTTGTTTAATTTAGCTGTTTTTAGTCTATAAAAAAAACTTATGATTTTCTAGAAAATTTTAGAAAAACTGATGTGTTGAATGAGTTGGAAGTGCCAGATGCAGCAGGAATTATTACCAATCAATTTTAACAGTTTAGAGATTTTTTTATTAACAAAAAAATGTCGACAATTTGAGTTATAGTAATGTAATGATTGGTGGTCATCTAACAAAAAGTATTCCCTATTTTTGTTGGGAGTGTAATTTTTTTTTTGTCCGGCGTTTAATGCCGGCACTAACAAGCGCCAAGGCAAAGCACTACTTGAAGTGCTGGTGGATTTTTAAAGTAAGATTCAAATTAGAATCGTCCCTTTATTATAAAAGTTGTCTTCTTATAAACTAAAATAAAGGGTTTTAAATCTAATCCGTATTCTATCTATTTTACATGTAAATAATATGCTTACATATACATTTAAAAATTAATGTTTATTTACTAATAACGATAAATAACACAGCTGATTCCAAAAATAAATGAAACAGCTGATTCAAAGAGAAGTTATACAGCGGATTAGAGATGTGAGTAGAGATGTCTAATAAATATATTACAGTAAAAACAACTGTAAATTGAAGTAGCTTTTACCGTTTTCTGTAGTTGCTAATCAATAGTTGAAAACAACAAAAATTTTTGGTTGACTTTACCATAAAATGTAGTAGACGCCTAAGCAACAACAAATGTAGTTGTTTTAACTGTATTTTGTAGTGGAATCTACCGTCATAATTTTTTGAGTGTACAAAAGAAGAATGACTTAAATAAAAAAAATAATAAAAGCAGTTAAAAGAAAAAATCTCCAGTACCATATCGGTACTTTACAAGAATACTGTCATAACTGAAAACCCCCCAGATTTTAAAAAAATCGTATTAGGAGTTATAATCATTGCTAGACCATCGGGACCATTTGTCGTTTAGGCTTTCGCTTCGCTGATAACTTTAGAGACATCTTCCGAAGCGATCTCTACATCTTCAATCGGATGCCTCGGTGGTCCCTGTTGGGTCTGGCTGGATCCTCCAAAAAAAAACTGTCGGTTTAAGGCAGCACAGCACCTTTGTGAGTCAAGAGACGTGCTACTTTCGAAAGTAAGAGTGGATCTTCCGCTTTTGTGGAGATTTAAAAGGTTCTTTATCGTCGACTAAAGACGTTTAAAAACTTTATCCGACTCTTCTAGGTGCCGTAACCACCGATGAGTTTAGTGAGTGATAAATCCATCTGTTGATTTTGATTGAAGTAAGTGATGAGAGATTTTGTGTTAATTTTAGCTACCCTTTTGTTAGGTTTTCATCTAGCGGATCGTCCCACTCAAATTAAATTTTCCAAAAATGCTGAATAAATAATTTCGCTATCACCGTGACTGGAGTGAGGATCAAATTTTTTAGCTAGACCAGATAATGCCAAACGTTTAGTCACTGGTTTGTCGTTTGCGAGGAGCATGTTGAAAGCAAATGAATCGATTTTTTTTAATGTTTCATCTTCGCCAATGTCTAAAACTTCATTCTGGGCTTTAGTATTTAAAGACCATAAGACCTCTTCGCTATTACTAGATACCCACTTTCTGAAATGAAAAGCACATTTTTCAAGATATAATGAAATTTTAACTTGCAATTTTTTACATTCTTTTATGGTTTCAGCCATAGCGAGAAGACTATTAATGGCACTTGCCTGGATTTTATCCGTCATCACTTTTTCGCAAATCTCAAAAATTTCTTCTTCAAGTTGCTGTTGAACGGCATAAAATAAATCAGAGTGATCCATTGCACGGTGGTCAATTCCGGCCAAAAATCATTTTATTTTTTTATTAAATCTTGAAGAAATTTTGATGCTATATTATAGTTGAGTATTTTTTGCTCTTCATTTCAGCTTTTTTTAAAATGTATATTTTAGTTTCCAATAAAAGTTGGCTATGCATTTTACTTCACTTTATTTTTGTAAGTTCGCACATGGATTGTTAATTCCTTTAGTAAATAATCATTCCATGTGGTATTTGCAGATTTTGTGTGCGTTTTGTCTTAAATTGATATGTATGAAAATTAGATAAAAATTAAAAAAAAAACTCTAAAAAAAATAAATTTTGAAAGACCATAAAAATCAATTAGAGGCTATTAGAGGTTAGCTATAAAAAGCAGTTTGTACTTTTAACTATTAAAAGTAAGTATTTTAAATTTCAGCCTCTACTTTTACCGATTCTTTAAACCAGAGCATTTTTAGTGGACTCATTTTTTACAAATGGTGGACTTTTTTAAACCTACAAACTCCACCAAAATAGGGAATGTGAAGAGATACTAACATAAACCCATAGATTTGCATTATAAAAAACTTAAAAAAAGACAAAATAAAAAAAAAAAATGTGGTTTAAGGGGGGTTGGAACTAAAAAACAGCCTTAATGTTAGCCTTAATGTTAGATATGCTAACGTAAACTTAAAAAATAGAAAGATTTCAATTTCTTCTTTCATTCAAATATTAATTAGGTCAAATTTTAAAAAATGGTCACTATAAGTATTAGAAAACTAAATAATCTACAAATAAAAAAAAAAATGTCATCAAAATCGGTTCACTAGTTTTTGCTGTACAATGCTGCCATTTTGTCCTTTAAAAAAAAGCATCCCACACGCACTGGATGCCCTGGCAATTCTTTGTCTTTTAAACTTTTAAAAATATTACAATTGTTAATATTTCAAATAAAAAAACAGAATTAAAAATTGCTAACACTAAGGCTGTTTCTTTTAGTTCAAACCCCCACCTTAATTAGTTTTATACATTTGACACATCCATGCTTAGTTGGCCAACCACTATATTTGTATGTCCAACGTTTTGAAAAGAGATCAGATATATTATTCTTAATTCGGATATTAAATTATTGCTGTTTATATGCAGACATAATTGATACATTTGGGACGTCCATGATTATTTGGCCAACCACTGTATTTGTAGGTCCAACATTTGGGCAAGGTATCAGATATGTTATTCTTAATTCGTATGTTAAATTTAAGCCATTTACACGCAGAAATAAAGAAGTTATTGATTTTTGGCCGGAATTGACCACAGTGCATTGGAGCACCTTGTTTGGGGTGGTCCGAGTTTTGTTGAAACGCGCTTTGCAATTGCTCCTGCATTTGTCGTTGTACAAGAAATATCTGCCGCTTCATTTTTTCCTCTAGTCGCGACACAGACGACGGTTGCTGAGTTCCTGCAGCCACTCTGGTTCAGTACTTGCCAGTGATTGATGATGGGTTCCTGCAACCCCCTGTGGTGCAGTACTTCCCAGTGTTTGACATATACGATTTTTGGTTTTTACCACAAAGTCTTCCATATTTTGCAGACTTGAAGGATAATGGGCTACTGCAGCCCGCTGTAGTGCAGTAATTGCCAGTGATTTATGATGGGTTACTCCAGACTCCTGTGGTGCAGTACTTGCCAGTGATTGATAATGGGTTCCTTTAGCCCCCTATGGTGCAGTACTTACCATTATTTTGGGCTGAGTTCCTACAGCTTCCGGGTGTGTATTTGATTCCGCTATTTTAGGAGGTATCCCTACAGCTTCCTAACGTGTAGTTAGTGCCGCTATTATGGGCTGTTATCCTGCAGCTTCGTCAAGTGCAGTATCAGCCAGTTAAAGATTTATTAGTTTTCTTTTTCCGTTCGAGACGGGTGTCGAGGACATACATACGTTCCTGATCCGGTTCAAGGGACCAAAAAATTTATACATAAGATCCGGTTCGAAGGAACAAAATATGTATAAAAAATTATAGAATATTAAAGAACCACAACCTCCTTATTTGAGTAGTTGTGAGGTATTAATTTATTAAATATAAAAATGAAACTTATTTACAAAATATAAAATCTTGAAACTAAACTAGATCTAATAAAAAAAACACATGTACTAATGCGCACAATAATTTATCACACATTCTTTGTGATAAGTATCTTAAGACCTATTTACGTACATATGCGTCTAACAAGGAAGGTCTTTCACAGCGCACCCACCGATTGTCCTGAAACTTGAATATGGGAATAAGGGGGAAAAAATAAGTGTTACCTGTTTTCTTTTCTCTGCCCAATCTCAAATTTAAAAAAGGGTTGCCACCTTATAAAAAAGTAGGGGCTTTCGGGAAAATCCGTATAAAAGCCGAACTGGTAAGAATTTCTCCAAACGAAAAAATACGGGTCAGCTTAATTTTGATAGAGAATATTATATATGCTTTTGGCGGTCGTACGTATATACATCTTCATATAAACTACCCGAACGATTTTACATTTTTGACAATAACGAACATAATGAATCCGAATTTGAACACGACCGATACACCATTGGATAGGATTTCCAAAAATCCTTCGATCTATATAAAATGTTCATATAGTTTCTTTTGAGAAAATGAAAAATCCTAAAAAAACCAAAAAATCCGGTTTTCCCCCTCCCCTTTGAAACTTTAAGTGTGAGATTGGGCAGCTAAGAAAAAACAGGTAACTCTTATTTTCCTCCCCTCTTTTCCATATGAAATTTTTAGGACAATCAGTCGGTGCCCTGTGAAAGACCTTCCTTGTAAGTGATGGCTTTACTCTCCGTGTGTGGGAAAATCCATATTCATTAAAATGAATTTTGGGATTCGTAATGATCCCTTTTCCTAGAATCTACAGATAAAATTTTGTATTTATTTAAACATGTTGTATCAATAAAAAATATCAAAAAAAAGCCATGTTCATTCTTGAACAACTGTAGTTGTTTCACTGTCCCTTGCTCTTGCTCAAACACATGATGTCCAGCACGCGTGATTGCTTACCACGAATTGACTCTCAACGCTGGCTGCTTATACATTTATCCCCACATCCTACACTTTTTCCGCTTTATACACTCCGTTGCATAACTATAATTACACTCTGAAATCGTTGATATGTAAAATTTATGTAGCGCTGTGCCTTTTAGTAAATAAAATATTATAAATTAATCAAAAATGAACATTATTGCAGAAAAATATATATTACTTTCAAGAAGGTTCTAAGTTTTTAAGCCATTTTTATTTTTTTGGTGTTGCATAACTATAAAGACACTTATTAAAAAAAAATTATAATTCAACTAAAAAGGATAAATGTTATAAACTGAAAACGTAGAAAACTTTCCTTATTATTTAAAAATTATAAAAAAAAATATTTGGAAACTTCCCGCCATTTTAACCTTTACCCCATCCTCAGTGTTCACCGCCATGGGTCAATTTTGACCCATAATGGTCGATCTTTAAAACTATTCGTCCGATTGCTTCACAATGTATTAATCATTTGTATCAAAGGGCTAGGACTTTCCAAATTTTTTCATCCAGAGTCATTCTGAAAACTACAGCATGCTCTACAGGTCACCAAATTGGACCGCTTCAGGTATAAAAATCAATTCGGAACCTGAAAATTGTTCATTGAGGAAACAATCTTCAACAGGATTTACACATCTTAAAGTAGAGAATATAAGCTTTCTTAATCATTTTGATTCAGCCTTCTAGCTGCAATATTGACCCAGATATGAGCTATCAAAGTTAATCACATTAATTAACAGGTGACCCACCCTATGTAAACCATTATAAAAGCTCATAACACCCACAAAAAAAGTTGGTTAACTTTGATGACTCATATCTTGGTTAATATTGCAGCTAGAAGACTGCATAAACATGATTTAGAAAGCTCATATTCTCTTCTTTAAGATGTGTGAGTCTTGTAAAAGATGGATTTCATTGTGAACAATTTTCAAGCTCTGAATTGATTTTAATGCCTGTAGTAGTCAACTTTGGTGCCCTGTAGAACACCCTGTATTTTACAGAATGACTTCGGATGAAAAAATTTTAAAAGTTTTAGTCCTTTGCTACAAATGATTAATATATTATAAAGCAATCGGACCAATAGTTTTAAAGATCGACCTTTATGGGTCAAAATTGACCCATGACGGTGCATTTTCAAGATGGGGTAAAGGTTAAAATGGCGGGTGGATTCCAAATATTTTTTTTTTTTTACTTTTTAATAATAATGGAAGTTTTCTACACTTTCAGTTAATTTTATCCTTTTTAGTTGGCCTACACTCTAAAAAGTCCTTGTAAAAATACTACTATAAAGTGGGTAAATTTTTAAGTAAAATAACACACAACGCCTAAAATTGAGCACCAAGTGTTTAAAATTTTAGTTTACACACAAAAATTTTAATATTACGCACATTATATAGTATTTTGTGTGTTGATAAATATATTTATAAAGAAATAAACACAAACATTTTAAAATTACACATTTAATGTTTATTGTAAACATTTAGTGTTTAATTTTCGATATTAAACATTAAGTGCGTAATGGCAAATAATTCTAAAATATAAATTGTCAAAATAAAATAAAATATAATATGAAAATTTTATTATTATGCAATTAAAGCAAAATTACGCGAAAAAATATAAAATAAGAGAAAATAAAGTTTAAAAAAAAGTGAAAATATAAAGCAAAGATCAATGCAACGCGTTGCAACGTAAAATTTCTAAGAGGCTGATCAAAAAATGGAATGGTAAGTACCACAAATGACTTGATTTTTTTTATTAATTCTTTACAAAAATGTCTCAATATCAGAATTCGGGAATATTTTTTATAAAGAAAAAGTGTCTCAGATTATAAAAATTTATCTATAGAAAAAATGTTTTAGATCCAAACCAGATTCTGGATATATTTCAATAAAAATTCTTAGATTATAATAGATTTTTTTCTGCAGAAAAATTGGATCAGATTCTGCGAATTTTTTCATATAAAAAATATTTCAGATTCTGAGAATTATTCTATAGAAGAAATATCTTAGAACTTTTCTGTAGAAAAAATATCACAGATTGTTAGACTTTTTTATAGAAAAAATATCCCGGATTCTGAGAAATTTTCTTTAGAAAAACTATAACAGACTATGAGAAATTGTCTATAGAAAAACATAAATTTTCTGAGAAATTTTCGAAAGAAAAAATTTATTAGATTCTCAGAATTTTTCTAAAAAAATATATCAGATTCTGAAAATTTCTTTATAGAAAATAGATCAGATTCTAAGAATTTGTCTATAGAAAAAATTCTAAAATATTTTCTAAAGAAAAAGTATTTAAGATTTTAAGAATTTTTCCAAAGAAAAAATCTTTTCGATATTTTTTCTATAGACAAAGTATCTCAGATTCTGAAAATTTTTCTGCAGAAAAAATATTTCAGACCCTTAGAATTTTTAAGAGAAAATACACATATTTAAGATTTTGAGAAACTTTCTATAAAAAAATATCTCATACTTTGCGAATTTTTTTTATAGAAAAAATATCTCAGATTCTTATATTTTTTCTATTGAAAAAATGTCAGATTCTGAGAATTTTTCTGTAGAAAAAATATCTACTATTCTGAGAATTTTTCTATAAAAAAATTCTCAGACTATACAAATTGTTCTATAGAAAAAATATATATATCAGACTCTGAGAATTTTTCAATAAAAAAAATTCATTACATCCTGAGGATTTTTCTATAGAAAAAATATTTCAGATTCTGAGAATTTTTCTATAGAAAAAATATCTCAGATTCTGAGAATTTTTCTATAGAAAATATATCACAGATTCTGAGAATTTTTCTACTGAAAAAATATCTCAGGCTCTAAGAATTTTTCTATAGAAAAAATAACTCAGATTCTGAGAATTTTTCTATAGATATTTTTTCTATACAAAAAATATCTCAGATTTTGAGATTTTTTGTATAGAAAAAATATCTCAGATTCAGAGAATTTTTCTATAGAAAAAATATCACAGATTCTGAGAATTTTTCTATAGACAAAATATCTCAGATTCTGAGAGCTTTTCTAAAGAAAAAAAATCTCAGATTCTGAGAATTTTTCTAAAGAAAAAATGTCTTAGATTCTGAGAGTTTTTCAATAGAAACAAGTAGAAAAGTTAAATTCGACTTGGCCGAATCTATGAATACCCTCCACAATAGAGTTTCTGAATAACCGATAAATTTAGTAACCGCGGTTTCGGTTATCAAAAATTGAATAACCGGTCGGTTTCGGTTAATTTCGGTTATCAGTAAAAATGTTATTCCGATGAAAAAACTTTATTTTTAAATAGTTTTTTATTACAGTGGAATTCAGTTTAAATTCTTATTTGGGTTTTAGGTTCCGCTTATATCTTTTTAAAAGCTGAATTCAATTCATCTTCCAAAAATTGAGTGGTTCCTCAGAACTGGATAATTCTTCATCCACTGGATATAAAACTTAATTTATCTCGTTAGAAAAGTAAGAATTTTAAATTAAAAAGATTTTAATTTTGTCATTATAAACTGTATTTTAATTGAGATGAACAATCAAACAATAAGTAATCTGAAACTTCAAATGTCTAAAACGTGTCTCCATTAGATTGTTGTTTTTTCTCCGAATTGCGTAAACCAAAAATTAGGCTGAACCCAAAATTGTAAAATTTGTCGTTGGATTCATGGATATTGACAGTTATAAATCTCCTACCTCTAGTGCTTGTCCATTCATTTCAGTCGGCAAAAAAATCACCATTGACGTACTGCTGACCATCCCTTTATAAAATTGCTAACATCTTCAAACAATTTTTCTAAATGTCCCCAATGTAATGTTTAAGTGACTGCGTAGCGGAGAAATTTGGCGTATGTAGTCACAAAAGTTAATAATTATTTTTTTTTGTTGACGAAAACATAAAATATATATGTAAATAGTTGTTAATTTAAATTACTTTTTTTAAGTGCCAAAAAATCTACAAAATTAATAAAATTCGGATAACCGAACATATATGGGACGGTTTCGGGTTCGGTTTTCGGCTTCAATAACCGCGGTTTCGGTTACGGTTTTAACCGAAACAGAAACTCTACTCCACAATGCCCTTTTAAAGTTATGGTAAATTTTCTAAATTGAAAAAATAACAGTTTTGATTAGAAATTTTTTATTTTCTGCAAAAAAACTTTTTTTTTTAATAATTTTTGAAAAAAAAAATTTACTAAATTTTTTTTTGAGTGTAAAATTTTTTTTGAGTGTAAAATTTTTTTCGAGTGTATTTTTTTTTTCTTTTAGTGTAAAAATATTTTTGACTGACAAAAACGCGTTGTAAAATATTTTTGTGACTTACCAATGTTTTTAAAACATATTTAACGGGTTTTCAACACGTGAATTTAAGGTGAGTCGAATCTGAAATTTACGGTTTTGCTAATAACTTTTTAACCACTGGACCGCTTTGACTGAAATTCAACACAAACCAGCCCTGGGGAACGACAAATGTATATGCCAAGCTTCAGCATCCTCAGATTTGCCTTTAAAAAGTTATAGTGTTTTTTATCTCGTAAATTCGTGAAAAACCCTTGCCGAAATTCACTCTTTTGCTCATAACTTTTGAACCACTGGACCGATTTCGCTGGAGTGCAATACCAACCTGACCAGGTAAATGCCCAACATATATGCCAAACTTCAGGAGCCTCCGTAAAGTCTTTCAAAAGTTAGCGTGTTTTCAACAGACAGGCAGACAGACGGACAGACGGACGGACGGACGGACGGACGGACGGACATCGCTAGATCGTCTTAGAATCGAACGAGGATTATGAATATATATACTTTATGGGGTCCTAGACCAATATTTCGAGGTGTTACAAACGGAATGACAAACTTATATATACCCTCTATCACTAGAGTGGAGGGTATAAAAATCTGAGATTCTGAGAATTTTTCTATAGAAAACATATCTTAGATTCTGAGAATTGTTCTATAAAAAAAATATCTCAGGTTCCGAGAATTTTTTAAAGAAAAAATATCTCAGATTCTGAACTTTTTCTATAGGAAAAATATTTCAGATTCTGAGAATTTTTCAATAGAAAAAATATCTGAGATTCTGAGAATTTTTCTTTAAAAATAATATCTCAGATTCTGAGAAGTTTTCTAAAGAAAAAATTCTAATGATTTTGCCATAAAAAAAAATATTTTGATTCTAAGAATTTTTCTATAGATTCTACAGATTCTGAGAAATTTTTTTTTATCAAAATGTCTCAGATTCTGAGAGTTTTCCCTAGTATGATTTAAATATTTCGATAATACCCAGCAAAACTTTGGTAATGGGTAGTTATTATATAACACATTACCAGGTAATGCATATAACTTATTTGTAGCATTATTTTATGATGTCTTACCAAACATTTGTTCCACAACGTATTATTTTCAAGTGAAAAATAATGCATTACTAATAATTTGCTACGTAATGCATGATTATTGGAAAAAATGTATTTAATTTTTATTATTTCTAAACATTAAATCATGGATGACTTTTATTTGGTTACATTATGTATTATTTGAAAGTTTGAAATAATGCATTATTTATAATTGGATGCATGATGCATTACAATAACATAAAAAATAATTATTTTATAAAAAAAATGCATAAGTTTAAACTAGAGATGGGCTCACGACAGGAAATTTCTAACGACACACACTCACGAGCATATTTTATCTACTTGCACTCACTTACAATCACGTGAGTAAATTTAATGCAAAATTACTTTTTCACTACTCGTAACACCTTATATATTACGTTCTGGTATGCTATATTATATACCTTACTCGTAACCTATAAAATATCATATATTTTACACGTTACTCGTATTCTTCGTTATAAATTTATGACTTATTTTATACCTTACTGGTATTCTTTGTGATAATATATATGCATTACTTTGAGTCTCATCGCCTGTTAAAATCATCAATGCTGCAATGTATAAAATAAGAGATCCTATACCTTATTTTATACCTTATTTGGTAATCTAAGTTTTGCTGGGTAACGTGAATTTTTTTCTACTTGCAGTTTGGGACAACAATTAATGAAATGAAAAGTCAACTTCCAACGAATTCTCCAATTATTGCGATTGCTCGTAAGTATTTAATTTCTTAAATAATTGCATTATATTGGTTAAAACAATAAAATATAATTTTTTATATATTTTTAGAAACAGGCGACTCACAAAAATATTTATATTCATACTTCTCTAGAGAAGAAAGTACTAATGGAATGGTGGAATTAATAAAACAAGTGAATCAAGTGTTTCTTTTTTATTTAACATTTAAATTTCATCTTTAACGTTAACATATTAAAGTATGTTAACGTGTTATTTTTCTTTTGTTATTGATATTTTGTTTTTGATACGAATAATTTTATAAACACAAAAAAAAGTTGCATTTAATTTATAATTTATGAATGTTATATTTACCTATTATACAAAATTTCATTTTAGTTTAAATAATAACGATAAAAATCATTAGAAATGCATTTTTGGTTTTATTTTATATAGGAATACAAGTTTTTGCAGGTTGTTAAAAATCAAACACTTTAAATGTAAAATAAAACATTTAAGACGCAATTTTGAACATTTAAAATCTATTTTTGAGCACAAATAAGCTAAAATTACACATTTTGTGTGTACTGCCAGAGAATTTTGAAAGCAGTTTACTTATTGGTTTACACACAAAATGTTTATTAGTTGTACACACTTTATGTGCAAATGTTGAAATTTAAACACATAGAGTATTTTTACCCTCTTTATTGTAGGAGAACAGTTACCTACAATAAAGTGGGTAAATTTCAACAAAAATTTATAAGAGTGTATAATTATTTTTTAATTAGTGTATTTATAGTTATGCAACATCAAAAAAACAAAAATGCCTTAAAAAGTTTGGACCTCCATGAAAATAATATTTGTTTTTCTCAAATAATATTCGTTTTTGGTTAATTTATAATTTTTTTTTGTTATTAATAGGCTTAGCTCTACATAAATTTTAAATATCAGCGATTTTAGAGTGTAATTATAGCTATGCAACGGAGTGTAGATACCACATTCTCACAATTTGTTGAGCACCTAACGGTCATAATCGGTTGAGTGTCACCTAGCTGTGATTGTTGTCTTCATTTGGTTTGAAGCAATTTGTTGTATAAAATATAAAAACTATTATTACAATTTTCTATTTCATACAATAAAGTTCTTTTTTATAAAAATTTATTTTTTATTTTAATCAATGTGGAATCCTTTGAGGACCCCACAAATGGCGATCCTTTCAAGATACCTGGATAAATTTATTATACAACAAAGGACCAAATATTATTTTACAACAAATATGAAGCAAACTTGTCGGAATCGTTTTTCAATAAAAGATGTCCGTATTCACAAATTGTAAAATCTCAGCATACAAGAAATAATCGAACTGATCTCAGTAAATTTGAATTTATACTCATCAATTCAACTGGATCGAATCACCAATTCAAGACTACCAATAACTTATCATCAAAATATCAACCAAGGGAAAAGTTTCCAGTTTCAATAAACAAAAAAAGGATTCTTTCATTACAACAATTGCTCGTCTCTATTCAAGGTGCCTGCTTGCTACTTCCTCTCCTTGTAGTTCTTCCTCTTTTGGTAGCCTGTAATGAAAGTGACGTATGTAATACGTCTTTTGACTTGATGGATGTAAACCATCCCCTTAAGTTCCCCCATAGTAAGTACTTAGGTACACATTACTTTATTTTAATAAATTTTATTATTTCTTTAATACTGTCGCAGGTCTGTGTCATTGAAATTTGACCGCAAAATTCGGTCCTTCTGTTGTCGAGAGAGAAGTCAAAAGCCCGAACTATAGTGTTGTCATCTCTTTAAATCTGATTAAATCCGATTTCAAAAATTTCACAAAAGTCCGTTCTTCAGCAAATAAAAAGTCCGGACTTTTTGCGATCTTAACGGTAACCGGGATGTGACTGCGATGTCGGCATGCTAGGTCACGGTCAGGGCTGACTATCGAAAGATCTGGTGAGCTACGACAAAAGATGCGAGTAAGGTGTCCCTCATTGACAAGAATGTAATTTGTTTGTCAAATTCTTCGGCGAAGGTGTTACCCCTTGTATAATTTTCCAGCTCAGAGTGTCAGTCATCATGATGCGCATTTAGGTAACCGAGTATGACTCTGTTATCACCATCCATTTAGAACTCAATGGAAGGGAAATATCCCAGTGGGTAGGTCGCTGCTAGAGGGATGTATATATTCACAATCTCAATCTCTCCAGATCAAACGACGACCCCTGAAGTTCTAAATGATCGTCGTTCAAATTGGTGGACGACTGGCGGAAGTTAACGGAGGTATTGACAAGTAAAGCATGGCCACCTCCTTTGTCCATCTCATAGTTCTGTCTCTTGACGAGCACTAGAGGGGATTCCTGCTCGTCAGCTTAGCTTTTTTCATTCTTACACCTAGAAAGTTTTACAGTTACTATTAACGGTTATTCAAAAAGTTTTTAGGTAAAGTTATTTTAATCGTTTTGTCGTTTGTTTTTCAAAAAAACTAAATTATTGATAGATTTATACAGTTGTTAAAACAATAAACTACAAAAATTTACGGAAAAATGTTTTTATCAGTTAAATTATTTTTGACTGATTATTCCGTATAATTTTACAGAAGTACGGTTTTTGTAGTTTGTTATTCAAAAAAAAAATATTTTTACTCCACAAAACAAAAAATTGTAAACAGTTAAAATAACTGAAATAGCATTTGTTTTTACGGAATGTCTAGTCATTTATTAACGTTTAAAAATAACTGAAAAAGTATGTTGTTTCAAGTGAAATATAAGTAGTCCGTTTTTTAAAAGGAAAAACGATTGTTTTAAATGTTTTTTCAGTTGAATTTACTTACAAAATATTTTAAGTGTAGTATCCTGAAATGAAAGTGACGGATGTAATCAGTTGTATGCCGTGCTGGATGTTATACATTCCCTTATGTCCTCCCTATTATGTACAGTTATATATTTTTTTTAAAATTTTATTATCTTTTTAATGTTGTCGCAGGTTTGTGTGGCTGAAGTTTGCCTGCAAAATTCGGTCCCCTACATTACACATGATGGTCTTTGGACCAGATTTCTGTTCAATCAAACCTTCTAGCAATGTTAGAAGTCCGCACAGGCATGTCGGTTAGGACGTCCCGTCAAATTTAAATTTTCGAATTTCATGTCGTAATACCTGGCAAACGATGGCCACGTTAGAGCTGATTGTATGAAAATTTTTGAAAAAATTTTGCAAGGTCAGTCGGCAACCAGCGGTCAAAGTTGGAAAAAATTACGTATTTCGAGCAAAATTCGTGTCCGAAATTTTGGACCAAATCCTGCTCAAAAATTCGGAAATTTGGCGCACTTTATTTAAAAATTCCAAAACCACGATTTTGAAATACAGATGCTGATTTTTAAACATAAAAATTATTTTTTTAACCAAATTGGTCTCAAAAGTTGGAAAATGTTCTGTGTGTTATCTCAAAACTATTTAAAAAATATAAAAACGCGATTTCGGTCTAAAAATGCTGAATCTGTGGACCAAAATTGCACATCAGCATTTTTGAACCAAAATCGCGTTTTTACACACAGAAAACAAATTTGCTAATTTCCAACTGAAATTCAGTTGTTGCAACAAAAAATCGGTGGATACTTTTGAATTAAGGTTGAAACAACTAAATATCGGTAGTTAGAACAAATTTTTGTTATCACAACTGTCTTTTAATTGAAACAACTTTAAAATTCGTTAGCCACATCAAAATGAAGTAGCACCAACCGAATTTTGAGTTAATACAACTGAAAAATTCAGTTGGAAATTTATTTTTCTCTGTGTATATTTTTTAGATAACAAACTTAAAATTTGCAAACTTTTATTATCTAAAAAATATTAAAAAAACACGATCTTGGTCCGCAAATGCTGATCAGCATCTGTGGACCAAAATGGCAGATCAGCATTTTTGGACCAAAATCGCGTTTTTGTATTTTAATAATATTTTTTAAGATAACACACTTTACATTTTCCAACTTTTGAGACCAATTTGGATAAAAAAATAATTTTTATGTTTAAAAATCTGCATCTGTGGACAAAAATAATGATTTTGGATTTTTTTAAATATTTTTCCAATAAAGTACGCAAAATTTTCGAATTTAAGCCGGATTTGGTAAAAAATTCGGCCATGAATTTTGATCGAAATTCGTTGCCGACTGAAGATGACTTAGCGAAATTTTTGTATAAAGGCAGGTATTACGACATAAAATTCGAAAATTTTAATTTGACGGGACGCTCTAATGTCGGTACTGTTTGTTCAGTAGGCAAAAACGGGGTTATATTAGATTCTTTATAATTTCATGCTAGACTCCAGTATCCTATGTTTTTGCAGTCCTTGGGCGGGGTTGTTGTTCTTGCATCGATTCCGGGTCATAGACCCAACTGCTGTGAGGACCGAAATCAATAGTGGTCACTTTCCCCCGTACAATTTTATCATTATTTAAATAAATTTTTAAAATCCACGCCCACAAAAGGGACGGAAAAAACGCATTTTCCAATTACCTCTGTTTAAGTTCAGAACTGATATAAAAATAAATGACACTTTCGTAAGCTAATGATGCAACTTCGGACACATCGCTTGTTTCTTTTCATTTGTCATTTAGGAACACAACCAATGCCGGTTTAGTAGTGACATATCATATAACACATCACAGAACTATCCCCCTGTGGCCTATCACAGACCTCAACTTTGTGACATGACACTACTGGACTGGTTTTTATTCTTGGGACTTAAACACTTTTTCGGAAAGTTTGTCAAAAATTTTTTCTCTTAGTAGCGTTTTTGATGACCTTTTTGAATTCAATGCGCAAAAAATTTCAAATTTTCAATTTTTTTCCCTTATATTGTTTTATTGAAATTTACTACAAAACGCACAAAAAATTGCCAAAAAGTTTTGTGATAAAGTTATAAAAAATTCAATCTGCTAAATGTATGTGAAAAATAACAAAATAATAAAATTCTATATTTTTATAGTTTTTTTTTTTGTAAAGATTGAAATGAATCTATTTAATAAAATATTTTTTTTTAATATAAAGTTAAAGCAAGCATTAAAAGATAAACACTTTGAGTTTGCTATATGACCATACAAACACTTATATGAAGTGGGGGGGAAAAAAGATATAAAATGAAATAAAATCAAAGTTTTATTTTCTTATAACACTTAAAGTATTCTTTAGGCGAGGCTTCCAGTAATATGATGTGATAACACAATATTACTGTGACAAAAAATAAAAAAAAAAATAGAGAATAAAACGTTGTCATATTGTTCCATTGACATAGATACACCCATATTAAAAAGAATAAAACGACTTGGAAAAAAAATGAAAGTTTTTAGTTTTTACTAACTTCCATTTTGTATAGCCAAACCACCGAACAGAAACGCAGCAAAAGAGTTCAAACTTATACTTCCGGCGGAAATGATAAACGACAGCCATAAACTTTTACATACGCATCTAACAAGAAGAACAAAATCTAGCTGTCATCTATACAGTTATTGTACATGACTTTGTCACTTGTGTTAGTGTGAGTGGGGTGTCTAAACGAGGGGTGGTAATAAAATTTTGTCGGCAATTAAATGGTTTTAAAATTAATTCCCTAAATAAATAAAAAAAAATGACTTTTCAGATATACATATATTGAAAGAGTGGATTATAGAAAATCTTTCTCCTAGAAAATTTTTAAACATCCCTCGTTTTTTAAAGCATATAAAAAATAAAATCTCCCACTTTAGCAATAGGGGGCAAATTTTAAAACTAGATGACTTTAAGAATTTTAAACAATTTGACAAAGTTTAGTTTCATTTCTGTTAAACTCTTTGTAAAGTTCTTCAAAAGGCATTTAGTTAGACATTTGCTGTCTGTTAAATTGTTCCTTTTGTCATCGTTTAAGTCTATCCGAAAGTGTTATCATATCAAAAGGAATAGCAAAAAAAAAAATTCCAGCCACTATAATAAAAAAACAAGTGCGAGTGTTACATTCGGCTGTGCCAAATCTTTTATACCCTCCAAAATGTAAAAAAAAAAATATAAAAAAAAATCCAGGGGCGTATCTTTTTTTGGGGGGGGGGGTTGGTGGGAGACGTTAGGGGGGAGACGTTAGGGGGACCTTCCCCTTGCAATTTTGAACTTCTTCTGAGATGAGAATGTGGCATTTGCTTACCAAAAGTACAAAAAACTCTGCAAAAAATGCGGTTTTTCTTGGGTTGGTTTAGTTCTCCAAGGGGGAACTTTTTTCTCCTTGGTCCGATTTTGCCCGTTTCCGAACTTAACCTGCCTAGGAATATAAGACATATTCGTGCCAAACTTCGGAAGTCTAGCTCTTTTATTTTGGACTGTATCGTGTCCTCTACAGACGGACAGACGGACGGACGGACGGACGGACATCGCTAGAATGTCTTAGAATCGATCACTGATCAATAAAATATATACTTTATGGGATCCTAGACCGATATTTCGATGCGTTACACACGGAATGACAAAGTGAGTATACCCCCATACTGTGGTTGGAGGGTATAACAAAGAAAAACTTTTTTTCTATAACATAAAAGTAGAAAAAAATACGTATTTTATTTAATTTACTACAGACAAATTCATGCATGTTAGCAATTTTTATATGTTTTAGAATATTAAATAAATGAAAAAAAGCACATAAAACAAAAGGAAACTTTTATTTTTACTAGCGAAATTTTTTTTTATATTCATGTTGTAGTTTTCAATTTCGTTTATTTATTTTACTGAAAAGTTTTAGATAATATAAACTTAAATGTTGGTTTTATCCTTCATTGTGTGAGTGTTTGGGTTGTTTAAAAGGATTATTGTTTAAATTTTGTATTCTTCTTTATTGTTGTACAAGTTTCCCAAAGAATTAAGGGGTTTTGTCGGTAAGAAACTTTAAAAATGCCCACATAACCGTTAAATTACCACGAAATTCTATTTAAAAGGAAACAAATAAAAAAGAACAACTAAACGTGCGATATTTGGTAAAGACGAATTGTTTTTACCCTAATCAGATTCAGAGATAAAGGTTCTACAACTAAATCTAATGATATATTAAAGAGTAGGGTTATTGACTGATTGATTGATTGACTGATTTATTGGCTGACCGATTCATCATTCACACTCCAAACCTTTAAAGCTAAAAAAATTGGAAGGGGTATTCGGTTGCGAAAAAAAATACACGAAGACTGGGTTTTTGGAAATTCCGATTCAGAGAGGGTAAACACATTAAAGGTGTGCTTTGACATTTTTGATATCCCTAAAATAATGGTCTTATAATCGTGAATAAAGTAGTCTTCGGCGGAAAAAACATTCCAAAAAGGACTTTTTGGAAATTCCAATTCTATGGGGCCAAAAGTGACAAAAAATTTTACTTTTGTACTTTTTCTATCACCATCGCCGATCTCAGGCATCCGTGATCAAATAAAGTTTCGATCAATACCAAAATTTGGTAAAAAGTTTTAAAAAACAAAACAAAACTCATTACTACCCAGTAAAAACTTCTATTACCAAGTAATGGGGTTTTCGCCTTAAAATTGATGGTGGTATCTAGTTACTAGGTTGGTGAAACACTCATTATTTTAACATGGCGATGTCATTGGAGTAATGACCGCATACCCACTCGCTTACGAGAATGCTACTGAAAAACTACATACATTAGTACCACAAATAATGAGCTACAAGTAGCCTAAAAATAACTCGTTACCCACTCCTTACAAAAATGCTACCAAATAACAGCATACATTAGTCCTAAAAATAAGTAGCTACCAGTAGCCCAAAAATAACTCGTTGCCCACTCCTTACAAAAATGCTACCAAATAGCAGCATACATTAGTCCTAAAAATTGGCCGTCTTCCCTCAGCAAAAATTTGCGTCAAAAGTAAAATGTTCGCTTCATGCCTATTCGTCAGGATGATAAAGTTCATGTTAAACGCGGTTATTTCAAGAGCAACCCGGGAAAATATCTACAATCTAAATTTAAGAAAAGCCAACGGAACCAATGTTTACGTTGATATCCATTTCTCCAAATGTTAGATTGTAAAATTCAAATAATACAAGGACCGAAAATATATCTTGGAATATCGTAGAAAGGGACATTTGGCTGCTTAGGGCAGGACCAATAACAAATACACAGAAGCGACTGCTGCTCAGCCCATGGAAACCGCATTAAACACCATCTTAAGTTTTAGTCTATATAAGAGTTTTTAAGGGAAATACTATCTATGATGGTTTTTTACCTTTTAACCGGTTTTAACATACTTTAAACAACAAGGCAAACAAATGAGTTAAATTAAAATTTGGAAAACGCCCCAAAATTTCTAGAAAAACAATTACAATTTAAAAAAAGCCAATTAAAATTCAGAACATTTCAATAGAAGTTATGTAAAGGCTAATTAAGGCTCATAAATCACTATCAAGTGTCAGTTAGATACAGGTTTTTAAATATCAATTTGGTTTTCTAAACTTTAATTTGCCTGTTCCCAATTTTAATCAGAATTCCTGAATTTAAATTTCTGTTAACGGAGTTTTATTATCAAAAGTATAGAAATGTTTACCATTTTTTTAATTTTAATAAAAAAAAAATTATTTGGACAACTTATTAAATATTTTAAATCGTATTTACCAGTAACCGGTTCTGTATGAGGCTATCTGTAACTCGTTATTTGTTAACACGAAGTAACCGGTCCTGTATGAGGTTATCGGTAACTCAGTATTTGTTAATAAGAAGTAACCGGTTCTATATGAGGTTATCGGTAACTCATTATTTGTTAACAAGAAGTAATCGAGCAGGTAACGAGTCCTCATTACATAGAATGCAGGCGGTAATGGGGACTTATTACCAAGTTTTTACTGGGTAGGGATGAGATTTTCATGCACTTACAAATCAAAAATATGCGCTTAAAATATGCACTAAAAAATTCAAAATATGCATTTAAAAATCTAAAAACATGCACTAAAAAATAAAATGTGTGCAAGAAAATTCTTGTTTTCATTCGAAAAACTTCTTAAAAAAGCAAAAAATAAAACCGGGCTTAAATAGTGACATTTAAAACTTTATATAAGCAGGATTTTTTTAGAAATTAGGACAATCTATAAAAAAAATTAAAAAGAAAAAAAATAATTTTTCTTATTTTCAAAATAAATTTTTTAAAATAGTTTTTGAAACAAATAAATTTCAATTTGTGTTTTTGCTAATTTATGCCAAAATATGCAAAAATATGCACTTAAAAGTTGGAAATATGCACAATATATGCACTTAAAACCAAAATATGCAAAAATATGCATTTTAACCAAAATATATGCAAAAATAAATCGATGCCATTTTAAAGCAAATTTCTTGATTCGGAAAGATAACACAGTGCAACAGCACAATTAGGGCCTCAACCAAACCAAGACAGTTTGAAAGTACTTATGTATATTAGTAAAAATCCCAAAGGGTTTAGCTCTGTAACGTCTCAAATTTTTTTTATAGCACACTGAATTTTTCAGTTTTTTTTTCAAAGGCGTTGGAAAAAAGTCGAAAAGAAATGACCCTCCAATTGTATCACAGTGTAACTGGTCAAAACCGTTTTTAGACTATCGACAAAAAATATGCATTTGCAATGACATCTCATCCCTACTCATTACTTTTCGTTAGGTTGTAAGTGGATGCTGACATTCAACGCATCACGCAAAGACTCTAAGGTCAGTTGTGATACCACGGGACAGTAATAGGTTCCCCTACTTGTCCCTACCGTTAAACTAATTAGAGCTCTTTATGAAACTCCTAAGATATTGAATTTTGACATCCGACAAATCAAAAAGATCGAGCAGTTCCATAGATCCCAGTGAAGCCAGTCTTTGGAAGATAAAGTTTTAAATAGTTTCCAACTCTTTCTCATCCATGCAAAAGTCATTTGACGGCATATTTTACCGCTCTCTGTAGTCTCACACGTCTCTCCATGTGCTTTATCTTATTAGCCTCCGTCGCGAAACAAAACCGTAGATTTTGCTTGCAAGTTTCTAGAGGCATATTTTTTAGAATCATTGATCTTATGGACTTGACAGCGGATTGTCTGTCAGAATAGATTTGAACTGTAGTTGTAGACAAGACATTGCAACTGAACCAGTGCCTGGTAAACACTGTTGTGGTCTGGCAACCTTCGAGCCGGGCTCAACCCAAGCTTTACCGAATAGACTGCAAAGCCCACTTGTTGGTTTAGCTTCGATCCATCTGTGTAAAAAATTTATGGAGGGCACACTACCCGGAATACATCTCATCGGAGACTCCCTGGTGGTGTAATGGCGCTCCAAAAAGCTCTTAGAGGGAGCACAGTCTACATGTTGTGTTTATTGGAATCTTCTTCAAGATCACGCTATGGCCACAATTGCTGCTCTTCCATCGCAGTATGATATTGAGTCGAATTGCAAAAGTAACCCAATACTCACTACCCAATATGTCCAATGATATCAGGTGAAGCAGGGTTTCTAATGAAGCCACAGATGGATTTGAGGGGATTTATAGGGCCTGAAGCTTTTAATCGGACAGATTTATGTTGACATATTTATTATTTGCGAAGCAATTTCTGATGCTTTGGCGTGAGGACGCTCCAAAGCTTAAAACGGCTTTATGGAATTACCTGGAAATGCGTGCTTTGAAGATCCAGCGACAACCGACTGGAGGAAGACCACATTCAATTAGGATCCTTAAGGTATCCCAGGGTGCAAGGAGAATAAGCCAAAACTTTGCGCAGCCTGGATGCCTAAGAAACGTCTTCTATATTTCCACAGTAGTTTTTCCAAGAATCACATTTGGCAATACTGATTATCTTCTTATAACCCTTAAGTTGCAGCCTGCGCAGCCTGAACAGTCCTCGTCCGCTCTTGAAGATTTAGCCTAATCAAAGAGCTTTCTGCAGGAATGTATGCTCTTCTGCAAATGATTTGACCATCAAGGTGGATTTTTTTTGCGTCTAGGTTTTGCAGAAGGCTAAGACACATTCAGTCACCTATTACAAGCATATGATATAGAGTCAACCAGACAGTTAATTTCCTTCAATCTTTGGAGTTCAGATAAGGGTACTTCATCCAAAAGCCCAGAAAAGTCTCCCCATATTTAACCCTGTTTGTTCACTTAAGATTTCTATGGACATTTGTAGCGATGATTAGGAAAATAGTGTTCTTTCTTAACTTTTCAGTCGTAAATTCTATCACACAATGTATCTGATACAATCGTTACATCAAGAACCACTTACCTCCTCCATGCAACGAAAGTATACAGGTTAATGCTTAACAAAAACTACCACCTCTATTGTTTGTGTCTATAATTCCCCATATTAAGTCGTGTGCATTAGCATCGCATCATACCACTAACTGGTTTCCAGTAGGTTCAGACTTCCGAATTAGACCTCTCACCATATTGGCCCTGGATTTAGAAAATACGCAGGGCTAGCCAAATAGACTTTCCGTTAAGCTCCCAGCTAACCGCTGTAACATCCATATCACAAAAAGTGGATAAAAAGAAATATTTAAGTTATTTTTCGCCAAGATGTAGGCTCTTTGTAAGCGCTCAGCCTGGGCAAATATCGACTAAAACCCAGGGTCTTTAATCCGCAAACTCTACATTTTCGCATGCAGGGCTCTTGTATAAAAACCAAGTCAACCGCTCCTGTCCTCAGGCGCAGCAATAGTCCAACTGAGGCTGTCTTAAAGGGATGGAGGGTTATCTGTAGGAACCGCAACATTTTGTATTTCCTATTCCGTCCTTTCCACCACCGTGTTATTGACCTCGTCCTCCGTGTTATATGTGTCGCACCTACTGTGAATTGGAGACACCAAAACTCTGCGCATTCTTTACATTAGCTTTGTTCGCCATATTATCACAGAGGTCCCATTCGTTACTAGATTCGGTTTCGAAAATGCCCGATGCATCAACCGTCAGCGGCATCAACACCATCTACATTTATTACTGCATGAGTGCACGCTTGAATATCATCCTCTTTCGGATTCTCCTTCTTAGCCGATTCTGTTATTAGCTTGGCTTCGTCGAAAGCAGGATTCTGGTAGCCCATGTAGACGTGACTCTTATATGAATAAAAACCAAATCTAATAATGTCGTCAGTCCTGGCTAAAATCGGAAGTAATATTTCTTAACCAAGATCAATCTGGCGATTTTTCATTTCTGAGTTGGAAGATCAGTGTCACTTGTAGCCACCGAAATCCATGTATGAACTCTGGGCTGCGACGGAATATCATATGTGTTCGATTCTCCATTTTAGCCCAGGCCATACCTCTCTCACTTGGCTAATGACATTTTTAAACATGGTTGCTGATCTTCCTTTTCCAAAAGCCACGAGTTTTACTCACCCTTGATAATAACCTTCAATGACAGTAGTAGGAAGAAAATTAGGCATTCTCTCAAGGGGCCTAAGGTAGGTTTCATTTAGTTTAGTTTCCACTAAACACCACTTGTCCCTTGGTATACTACAATCCCTATTCCCCCTGTCGATGATAGCCATATCGAGGATACCTTTTACGACCTCACTTAAAGACTGAGTCCAGGTATTGCCGGTTACCTTAGACCTCTTAAGTGAAGGTGAAGGTTTCTCGTCTGGCGAGCGAAACCTTTAACCAGACTTCGATTTAGTGCTCGAAACAGCGTCTGGTTTATAAGATGCGCGCATTGCCGAAAGTTTGTCCAGTTCTTCAATGACTTCTTCGGCAATGATAGCGATGTCCTCTCACGTTCGGACACTGTCGCTTTATTGCGTTGACTTACAAGGAAGGTCTTTCAAAGGGCACCCACCGATTGTCCTGAAACTTAAATATGGGAATGAGGGGTGAAAAATAAGAGCTACCTGTTTTTTTTTAGCTGCCAAATCACAAATTTAAAAAAGTGTTGTCACCATATAAAAAAAATAAGGGCTTTCGGGAAAATCCGTATAAAAGCCGAACTAGGAGAAATTTTTCCCAAACGAAAAAATACGGTTCTGCTTAATTTTGATAGAGATAATTATACATGATTTTGGTGGTCGTACGTATATACTAGGGTGGCTCGTTTTTGGGCTTTTCTCTCTGATCAAATTCTAATACCCGCCAAAAGTGTCGGTGCCCTAAGGGTAACTCACATGTAAAATATCACTCCGATCGGAGTTTATCTTCTGTCTCCACTTTGAGCCTCAAAATTGGGGTTTTTGAAAAAAGGACTTTAAAAAAAAAAAAAAAAGTTTTTTTATTAAAATAATTAAAAAATATTTTTGTATTATATTTTATCACAACCATTGCATACTGTCGAGAGAGACAGACGTGTTTTTGTGCATTTTTCCGAGAATATTATTAAATTCGAGATTTAATTTATTAAATAAAATTGAAAAAAAACAGCGATTTTGGACGCTTAGTGCTTAAAAAAAAAGAATACCCCTAGTGTTAAAAAAAAAAAATATTTGTGTTTAATAAAACAAAAATATTTAATACTAAACAAAAAAGAAATTAATTACAAACAAAATACAGTGTTTTTTTTTTTTTCTTTGATTTGTTTATTTTCAATTCTTGTGTTTATTATTTCCAATACGTTGTTGTTGTGTTGTGTTATAATATTGTATGGATTTTATAAACTCTCAACCCGAAGAGAGACGGCTCAGTTTGAACGGTCGTAATGCGTATATTACGATGAGCGCAGAGAAAAGAAAAAATGAAAACCCGATAAAAAGAAATTTATACGATCCCCTTTACAACAAGAACTACCTCTCCCTTAAAACAAGTACATGCAAATGTTTCCCTTTAACTAACCAACCATCTACTAGCGCGCAAAACAACCAAAATAAAGCCAACAACAAAACTAGTGAAAATAAATGTACTTGCTTTCCAGTGAGTAGCTTAAATTTAGACAGCAGAGCTGTAAATGAATGCATTGTTAGCCCGAATACAGTCGGTGCTCAGGGAATTAATACACCTACCCTTAACACGCCTCTTGCAAATGGTTTTAATTTTAACCCAATTATGTCACCAAGTATTATCAACGAAGATGTAAACTCTGAGCAATCTTCAAGTGTAAAGTTAACCCCTAAACCCGTTCAAACTGGCCTTGATAGATATATTACCATATTGAAGAGGAAGCGAAGCCCAAGGTCATCGAGGACCCCACGACCAGCTAAACAAGTAAGAGAGCATGAGGCCGATGCAGGTACAGGTAATCGATTCTCTATATTAGATAGCGAGTCTAATGATCCGGAACCACAAGGTAAGACCTCTAAACCACCCCCAATTTTCCTTCGAGAGGAGTGCTCGAATAATCTCGTTTCAAGCATTGTTTCGGTTATTGGCGAACAATCATTTCACGTTATCCCAATAAAAAAAGGTAATATCCGTGAAACGAAAATTCAAATTTATAGTGAGGAAAACTTCCGTAAGTTGAATTCTCATTTCGAGGGGCAAAAGAAAAGTTTTTTCACATATCAGTTGAAAAGTTCAAAGGGTATGCAAGTAGTTATTAAAGGCGTTGACTCTGGTGTTGAACCGTCTGAAATTCAGAGAGCGCTAATAGACAAAGGTTTTAAGATCAAGTCCGTTTCTAACATCAGAACTAAGGAAAAATTCCCCCAACCATTATTTCGTGTTGAGTTGGAGCCAAATGACCTTACGTTGAAAAAAGGCGAAATCCACCCTATTTATAACTTACGGTACTTGCTTTATCGTAGAGTAATTGTAGAAAAGCCACATAAGAGGAAAGGTCCCGTCCAGTGTATTAATTGCCAAGAGTTTGGTCATACCAAGGCTTACTGTAAGCACCCTGCCGTTTGCGTTATCTGTGGCGATTTGCATAGCTCGAAAGAATGCACAAGGTCTAAAACGGACTCAAGCTTAAAGAAGTGTAGCAATTGTGGTGATAATCACACTGCTAATTACAGAGGTTGTCCGGCATATTCTTTTGAGAAACGATTTTTCACGAATAGGAATCAAGCTCCCCGTAGAGAAACTCAACATACTCAGAAAAACTCGGCTCCACCACACGTACCCATTAACGAACCAAAATTCAACCAAAATGCTTACTCTTTTGCATCCGTCTTAAGGGGACGTCCTGTTGTTCAGAATACTCCGAGAAACACAAGGGTGATACCGGAAACCCGATCGAATTCTAATGAAGAAAACACGCGTGATCATACCCAGGGTCAGAGTTTTAATTTTAGTAGGCTCGAGGCCACAATTAACACTTTAGTACAGTCAATGACTAATTTTACCAATATGATGGGTAATATGATGCAGGAAATACTAAGAATGCAGTCTTTGATATTAGAGGCTGCATTAAGTAAGCCATGAACAGTTTGAAAATATGTTACTGGAACGCAAACGGCATACGCCAGCATAAAGAAGAACTCGAATATTTTCTCAGAAACAAGCAAATTGATATAATGCTTGTTTCTGAGACCCATTTAACCCCCCGCAGTCTATTCGCTTTAGATGGTTACACATTGTATGATACAAAAGACCCCAGAGGCAGGTCATGTGGAGGCTCAGGCATCTTAATTAAAACTCGACTGAAACATTATCTTATGTGTGATCTTTGTGAAGATTATCTTCAAGCCACTACTTTATGCGTAAACGAGTTTGACATGAACCTTGTGATTTCGTCTATTTATGCTCCCCCCAGATTTAAAATTACTGATAATCAGTATAGAACTTTTTTCGAATCTCTAGGTTCACGCTTTCTGGCTGCTGGCGACTGCAATGGTAAGCATACATTCTGGGGGTCACGCCTCATTACCCCGAGAGGTCGTGTGTTGTTTGATACAATTTCTAAAATGGGTCTGGATGTGGTCTCAAGTGGAGAACCGACATACTGGCCTTCAGATCGTAATAAGATTCCAGATCTTATTGACTTTGGAGTGACTAGGAATATAAAAAGAAATTTTGTAAGTGTAGAATCTTCATTGGAACTTTCTTCAGACCACACACCCACTATTATTACTCTATTTAACCTCCGAGAAATTGTATCCCCCACTGGTGACTTGGCACTGTCAGGCAAAGGAACAAATTGGCTAAAATATAAAAAGTTTCTCAGTACTCATTGCTCGGAAAACATATCGCTAAGAACACCAGAGGAAATTGACCTATCGCTCAAGAATTTCGAATCTAATCTCAAACTAACTGCTCAACTTGCTACTAAACCCCCCCGACAATCCAGACAGAATGTATATTCTTCTGTTGATGTCGAACGACTCTTAATTGAAAAACGGAGAGCTCGTAGAGAGTGGCAACTGCACAGATCTCCACGCTTAAAAGCACAACTTAAGGAATGCACGAACAACTTACGAAGATTGTTAGAATCTCAGAGAACGGCCGCACTAAATAGATTTCTTGAAAATCTAGAGCCTACATCAAGAACCGACTACTCGTTATGGCGTGCTACAAAAAATTTAAAAAGACCTGTCTTATGTAAGCCTCCTTTGCGCAAAGCAAATGGAGATTGGGCCAGAAATGATACTGAAAAAGGAAATCTGTTTGTTGAGCACTTGAAATATGTATTCACACCAAATGAATCAAGTGTTATAGTAGAGTTGCCACTAATTTTACCCCAGCGCATAGCAGTACCCGTTAGGTTTGAGATGCGAGAGGTCCAAAAGGCAGTTTGTGAATTAAACCCCAAAAAGGCATTTGGTATTGATAAGATCAGTAATAAAATGCTTTTGGAGTTACCCCGAATAGCATTAAGAATAATTCTTTTTATTTTTAATGCTATATTACGCCTTCAACATTATCCCCCAGAATGGAAAATTTCTCTCGTTAAAATGATACCCAAGCCAGGCAAAGATCACACAAAAGTGGAATCGTACAGGCCTATCAGTCTGTTATCCAATTTATCAAAACTTTTTGAAAAACTGTTAGTGAACAGATTAACAACTCATGTCGCTCAGAACAACTCTATCCCCGATCACCAGTTTGGATTCAGAAAGAAACATGGCACAATCGAGCAAGTTCATAGACTGGTAGGTGAAATTAGAAAAGCCTACGAAGAAAAAAAATATTGTTCCGCACTTTTTATTGATGTCTCACAGGCGTTCGATAAGGTTTGGCATGAGGGTTTACTCTTTAAGATAAAAAATATGTTACCACCAAATACACATAAGTTACTCGAAAATTACATAACAGATCGTAAGTTTACAGTGAAGGAAAAGGAGTTTGTCAGTTCCCCGCAAATCATACAAGCTGGAGTTCCACAAGGTAGTATTTTGGGACCGCTTTTGTATATTTTGTACACCTCTGATATGCCAACTAATCGAAATACGCATACCTCCACATTTGCAGATGATACAGCTATTTTAAGCTCCCATACACTCAAAAAATTTTGTCATTAACTGTTTGTAGTTTATTTAAAAAGTTTTCCGTTTAGTCGTTTTTAAAAGCAAAAACATTTGTTTGATGTTCAGTTTTTATTAATGACTTCTTCTGTCCTTTGTTTCAAAAATAACACACTAAAAAATAAAGACTTTCATTAACATTTAATCTTTAAAGTCATTTATTTTTGTTCTGTAAGTAAAAACTACTGATTATTCTTTAAATTTTTAATGATTTGTGTAAGTCATTTTTTTTTAAATTGTCGGTATTTTTTAATGAAATATCATTAGTTTTTACCTACACAAGTCAGTAAATTTTTTGTAGAAAAAAAAATCAAAAAATTATTTATAGAAATATAAAAACATGTTTGTATCAAGTGACTTTGGCACGATGGTTAGAGTGTCTGGCCAGAATGTAGTTGGTTGCGGGATCGATTCCCCAAAATTTTATTAAAAATTTTTAAAAAAATATTTCAGTAGAAAATTGTATAAAATAACCTACGAAATCATTAATTTTTAATGTTTTCGTAGGTTATTTTTTTGGAATTTGTTGGTAAAAATAACAGAACTATCATTAATTTCTAATGTTTTCGTAGGTTATTTTTTTCGAATATGTTAGTAAAAAAGAGTGAAAAAACCGTAATTTTTTAATGTTTATTGTTATTTATTTTAGAAAATTTTGTCAACAGTAAAAAATAAATGTTGATGTTTGTTAAAATAAATTAATAATTACTGGGATGGTTTTCAATTGTTTATTCACTTGTTTTAAGTGTGTTTTTCTTTTGTTTTTGCCTACAAAATATTTTGAGTGTAACAATCCACTTGAAGCAACTCGTATTTTGCAGAGTCACATTCTTGAATTAGAATACTGGTTAAATAAGTGGAAGATTAAAGTGAATGAGCAGAAATGCATCCACAGAACGTTCACGTTAAGACGAGAAACTTGTCCCCAAATTCGGATTAATAATCACATTGTACCTCAACATACAACAGTAAAGTACCTCGGAATTCATCTCGATCGTCGTCTTACGTGGAAAAACCATCTAGATGCAAAATTAACCCAAATAAAATTGAAAACTATTGCACTTAATTGGCTAATTGGAAGAAACTCGAAACTTAGGTTAGACTGTAAACTATTGATCTACAGCTCGATTATAAAACCTATATGGTGCTATGGTATTCAGTTATGGGGCACTGCCTCTGCGTCTAATGTGGAAAAAATACAAAGAAAACAGAACAACATTTTGCGAATGATTACTGATGCCCCCTGGTATGTTAGAAACTTGAACATACACAGAGATCTAAATGTTTCCCTTGTTAAAGATGAAATTGTGAAACATACCCAGAACTACTTACGGAAACTGGAATCACATCCAAACAATTTAGCACGCAATCTTCTTAATAATCGTGGTCACCAACGCCTTAGAAGGAGGGCCACTGCTGACTTGGCACACTAAAGTGAAGGATGATGCTTTTGAAAACATTGGATAATTTATGAGCAGATGAAATTTTGTCTGGCATTGGCTGGACTTAATATTAAGTTATATTAGTTTTAAGATTTGAATACTTATTGTTAATTCACATAATTTTAGTGAAGATTCAATAAAACATATGAATGAGAAAAAAAAAAAAATATATATTTTATCGTAAATACTTAAATATGAAATTTAAAGATTTTACGATATCATTAACCCGTTCAAACTTGATACCAAAAAAATGCCATAATTTTGGGGGCATTCTCAAAACACCTTTTTTCAAAATTTGAAAATTTTATTAAAAAAAAATTTTAAATATATAATATTTTCTTACTGAATTCATTAAGAACGCCTTGGAGAAGAAAAATGTGAAATATGGCGGATATCCGTCGGGCCACTTTTCGGGAATCGCGGGGGGAAATTAGCGGATTTCAAGGAAATGTTGGTTTTATCAATAATTTGGATTAATAAAACCTTATAAATTTCATTTTTGGGCAAATTAACGGTTTTTTGGTGTCGTAGCATTCTATTAGATAACTGTAAGTCTGTCAGGAAATCTTACCGATCTAGGACGTCTTTAACCCACATTGGCTGGGGGTCAAAAATGACCCCGGCAGAAAATTTGAAGTTTAGAGCTTATATTTTGTGCTATAAACAAGTATAAAACGGCTTTTGTGTTTTGTACCACAACTTTTATTTAGTATTAATATATTATCTTTCAAAAAATCGTTAACCCTTTTTGGTAGGGGGTCAAAAATGACCCATTCAGTAAAAAATATATATTTTGTTGATACCAAAAAAATCAAGCACTATGTCTTAAAGATTTTGATGGGGTCATTTTTGACCCCTGTCCAATATGGATTAAAGATATCTTAAATAGGTAAGATTTTAGGGCTGATTTAAAGTTATCTAATAGGTTGCCACAAATTAATTTTCTATAAAAAAATAAAAAAAAAATATTGAATGGGTCATTTATGACCCCCTACCAAAAAGGGTTAACGATTTTTTTAAAGATAATATATTAATATAAATAAAATAGCCGAGCTCGAGGTCTGTTGTTGTTGTAAATAATCTTTATTTTACTACTCCAATATTTCGAAATTCATCGAATTTCATCATCAGGGGACAGTGTTAAAAAATTACACAAACACAAATAAACTTTAAGCTACTTCTATTCACATTGCTGGTTGGAATTGCAATTGGAAGTGCAATTCCAACCAGCAATGTGAATAGAAGTAGGTTAAAGTTTATTTGTGTTTGTGTAATTTTTTAACACTGTCCCCTGATGATGAAATTCGATGAATTTCGAAATATTGGAGTAGTAAAATAAAGATTATTTACAACAACAACAGACCTCGAGCTCGGCTATTTTATTTATATTACAAATTAAAGGTCGAATAAATACAACATTTAATTGATAATATATTAATACTTAATAAAAGTTGTGGTACAAAACACAAAAGCCGTTTTATACTTGTTTATAGCACAAAATATAAGCTCTAAACTTCAAATTTTCTGCAGGAGTCATTTTTGGCCCCCAGCCAATGTGGGTCAAAGACGTCCGAGATCGGTAAGATTTCATGACAGACTTACAGTTATCTAATAGAATCCTACGATACCAAAAAACCGTTAATTTGCCTAAAAATGAAATTTATAAGATTTTATTAATTCAAATTATTAATGAAACCAACATTTCCTTGAAATCCGCTAACTTCCCCCCGCGATTCCCGAAAAGTGGCCCGACGGATATCCGCCATATTTCACATTTTTCTTCTCCAAGGTGTTCTTAATGAATTCAGTAAGAAAAAATTATATATTTAAAAATGTTTTTTAATAAAATTTTCAAATTTTGAAAAAAGGTGTTTTGAGAATGCCCCCAAAATCATGGCATTTTTTTGGTATCAAGTTTGAACGGGTTAATGATATCGTAAAAACTTTAAATTTCATATTTAAGTATTTACGATCAAATATTATACAAAAATAATTTTTAATTATTTTAATAAAGAAACTTATTTTTTTTTTTTTAAGTCCTTTTTTTTAAAAACCCCAATTTTGAGGCTCAAAGTGGAGACAGAAGATAAACTGCGATCGGAGTGATATTTTGCATTTGAGTTACCCTTAGGCGACCGACACTTTTGGCGGGTATTAGAATTTGATCAGAGAGAAAAGCCAAAAAACGAGCCACCCTAGTATATACCTCTCCATGTAAACTAAACCAACGATTTTACATTTTTGACAATAACGAACTTAACAATGCCGAATTTAGACACGATTGGTACACCATTGAATAGGCCTTCAAAAATCCTTTCGACCTGTATAAAATGTTTATATAGTTTCTTTTGAAGAAATGGGAAAAATCCTCAAAAAACGAAAAACATACCGTTTTTCCCCTCCCCTTTGACCCGCAAAATGTGAGATTGAGCAGCTATAAAAAAAACAGTTAGCTCCTATATTGCTCCCCTCTTTTCTATATGCAAGTTTTAGGACAATCGGTGGGTGACCTGTGAAAGACCTTTCTTGTTAGTTTGTTAATTAATTTCAAACGAAGCCTTCTATGGTTGTGCATGACCTTGATTGGTTAAGTTTCATCCTTACCATCCTTACGGTTATGAAGAATATGACCGAATTCATGTCGGTCATAGTTCCCTTAACGGAAATGGGGATTATGTCCGTGGTGATTATATCATGCCACCAAAAAAAAAAATTGATTCCAATAAATTTTTCACATAGCATATGTTGAAAACTCTTTTTTCAAAACATTTATATTTACCCTGATAAAAAACACCCTTTTCACAATCTTGTTACCAATTCGAATACACATTAAATTCTGTAGCGAACCGTCTTAAAGAAGAAAACAAAAAATAATACAAATAACTCGTCAATGCAACAAGAAAAAAAGTTTTTGGAAAAAATTTAAGCAGCATTTCACACCAATAAAAATAGTTAACAAATTGTATCGTTTTGCTAACGCAAGTAAAATATAAAAAAGTAAATTCCTAACATGTTAGTTTACAAAGTAAGAACATGATGAAATTCTTAATATGTTGTTTAAACTTTAAAAATGTAAGAATATTTAATTAAATGAGTTAATTTTTAAAAAAAAATTTGAAAGTATCTATTTAGTTCTGCTTTTTTATGTGTAAAATCAATTCAGCGGATTTAAGTGATTGGTTTCTTTGCTCAGAATGGTCATAATACCCAAGGGGATTATGTCCGTTTTCTATGGAAATTATGACCTAATAAGATCGATCATAGTCCCCATAAAAACTCAACGCAAAAAATAATATTTTGCGGAGAGGGTGGGTTTAATGCATGTGATTTTCAATCCCTACGCTAAGAGATATTATGATTGAAAATTGTATCACAATATGTTTATAACAACCATATTTTTTCGTTGCAATCATATTATGGTTCTGAATTATAATTTTTCGAATATTACCAAAAAAAAACTTTATTTTCCGGAAAGGGTGGGTTTAAGGTATGAAGTCAGAAAAACTTTTGAGACAAACAAAAAAAAAAAGTAAAAGTTGGAATAAGTCCAAATTTTTTTCGTCATAGAGATTATGACCGAATTCATTTCGGACTTAATTCCCAAACCGCAAATGGGTCCGTGGGGGCTATGTCACGGCTTCGAAAGTTCCAGTTTTACACTTTCATATTTTATGTTTTCAAGTGGTTTGAGAATAATATAAATAACATGCTACTACAAAAGTGAACAAAAAAATATGCAAAGTTAATGATATAAAAATACTCATTGGTTTTATCGATAACTTTGTTAAATAGTTACTTTACTTATTAGCAAAATTCGGAATTCTTAAAAAAAAAAATTCAAGAAATCATATTTTTTTTGTTTTGAGACGTATTTTTTTATTATTTAAACAAAATAAAAAGATAGAATTTGCTCAAATTAAGTTTAAATAAATGTTCACCTTAAAATTTATGAAAAACTTGTTACTGAAAAACAATTTGAGACTTTTTCTTTAAATTTCTTGAACGTTGTAAAAAATGTCAATTTTGGAAATTGTTTTGACCACTTTTAAATAGAAATTTTTTGATATCCGTACACGGCCTGCCAAAATAATAAGAAATAATATTTCGAAGAGCACCCAAGTTTAAATTACCGAATTTGATTCAAATTAAGTTTAAAAGAATGATTACTCGATTTTTTTTTAAATGGGATCAGAGATATAGATAATAGTCCTAAAGTCACCAAATTAAAATGTTTTTAATCTTATAAAGTCAGTTTTCTATAAACCATTCAGTTGAAGTCAAAAAATTGGTCTTTGAAAACATTTTTTTTTTTTTAATAGTGCTCATTTCCCGGTTCTCGGTATTCCCGGGAATACCGGTATTCCCGGTTCTGGAAACGGTTTCCCGGTTCAAGATATATTCCCGGGTTCTGAACCTGGTACCGGTTCTCAAAAAACAAAAAAATTCTATACCTTAAATTGAAATTACACCATTTAATCAGTATTTCAGAAATATTTAGTTGTGTTTGAAAAGTTATTTAAAAATCATGTAATAATTTTTTTCTTAAGTTCATAAAAAAAAAATGGAAATGGTGTTTTTCACATGTTTTGTATGTTTTTTGGTAAAAGCGAAGAACAAATTTTAATTATACAAAATTTTACAAAATATGCATACCGGTAGTCTCGGGAATACCGTCAGAACCGTAACCGGGGATACCGGTATTCCCGGGAATACCGGGAATAATTCAAGAACCGGGAAACCGGTACCATTTCCCGGTTATACCGATAACTGGGAATACCGGTATTCCCGGTACTACGGTACTGACCTTAGGCACTAGTGCTTGTAGACTACAGTATTTTTAAATTATGAATTTTTGCGTGTGACTATTTTTTTTTTAAATGAAAGCTACGATATTTAGTTATATTACCATGGCAATATCTCTTTGCACACGCTTGCACATCAGGTATATGAGCGATGTCCATTCGACAACTCTGAAGCTACTGAATCTTGTCATATATATATTTGAAATTCCTATAATTGAATTATAGCGATATTGGTCCAAATTTTACACTGGGGAATTATTGGATTCGGCCAAGTATTTTTTTTATACCCTCCAACCACAGTATGGGGGTATACTCACTAGGGCGTTTCATCAAAAACTTTTTTTTGGATTTTTGCAACTCTTGAAGCGGGATATGAATTCTTATGGCCTAAAAGATTTTTGAGATTTTTGGAAGGTCGGGATCAACTCGCTCAAATCGATTTTATCCAAAAAATGAGGTTATGAAACATCATTTTATTTTATTTTTTTCCCCTGGTGCCTTTTTTTACAAAACTGGATACATTACTTTTAAATGTTGCTACACTCATAGAAATCCTACAGTATTCCTTACTAAAAAGTTGGTAGTTAATACTAATTGTTAGTATTAAAGGGCCCTACAACGCGTTAGTCAATTTTTACTAACGCAGTTATAAAAAAACGGTAAACAAATTTAAAAGCGAAAACCTATCGAAAATCGATTTTAAAAAATTTTTAACAAAAAAAATTGTTTCAAAAATATATAATTATTGAGCTAGATAGCTGGCAATGATCTATTTGGGATTTTTTTAAAAAAAAAATATAGATTTATTTTTTTTCAACGAAATTTTCTATGTGCGTTTGAAAAAAAAAAATATTCAAAAATGTAAATTTTATCATATTAGGTGTTAAAAATAATTTTCCAAATTTTTTAAAATTACTAACAAAAATTATTAAAAAATCGGTAAAAAATCAGTATTCAGTAAAGTTCAAAGTATTATAATTTCAAAAAAATAACTAAATTTATACTGTAAAGCTAAATTTATACTGTAAATTACTAAAAAGGTAGTATAGTTAGAGTTATAACACTTTTACTGTATTTTTTACTGTAGGATTATTTTGAGTGTAGCCTCCTAAAAAAAAATATTCGCGGTTAAAATTATAAGTTCAAGGGTCACTAAGATGACCTTAAAAGTAAAAATTCAGAATTTCCCGTGTTTTAACCTCAATAATTCGAGAAATAAGCTATGTATGAACATCATGTTGAATCCGTTAGATAGGTCTTTAAAACACCTTTCATTTAAAACCAATCTGACTATTGTCACTTTTGTAGAAATGTTAAAAAAAATAAAAAACTGGGAAAAACTCATTTTCTCCCCCATTTTATCGAAAATTGAACTGGTGCATTAGGTAGTTTTTTTTTGTAAAGTTAAAATAATAACTTTTAAAGACTTTTTATAGATTGTATTTAGTGTTTCCAAGCCGGTTAACCATAAAACCGGTTTTTTGTCAAAAAAACCGGTTTGACAAAAACCCGGTTTTCCGGTTTGGAAACACTAATTGCAATCAAAAAAACTTATTTTAAGTTTTTTATTTCAACTTTACAAAAAAACTACTAATGGATTCCCTTCGATTTTCTGTAAAATGGGGGAAAAAATGAGTTTATCTTAGTTTTTTAATATTTCTACTAAAGTGACAAATGTCATTTTGGTTTTAAATTAAAGGTATTGGAAAGACCTATCTAACGGATTCATCATTACGTTCATATATTGCATATTTCTCAAATTATTAAGGTTGGAACACGGGAAATTCTGAATTTTTAATTTAAAGGTCATCTTAGTGACCCTTGAACTTATTATTTTGACCGCGAATATTTTTTTTTAGGAGGCTAGCAACATTTAGAAGTATTATATCCGGTTTTGTTAAAAAAAGGCACCAGAGAAAAAAAAAAATTATGTTTCATAACCTCATTTTTTTGATAAAATCGATTTGAGCGAGTTGATCCCGACATTCCAAAAATCTGAAAAAAATCTCAAAAATCTTTTAGGCCATAAGAATTCATATTCCGCTTCAAGAGTTGCAAAAATCCAAAAAAAAGTTTTTGATGAAACTCCCTAATACTCACTTTGTCATTCCGTGTGTAACGCATCGAAATATCGATCTAGGACCCCATAAAGTATATATATTATTGATCAGTGATCGATTCTAAGACATTCTAGCGATGTCCGTCCGTCCGTCCGTCTGTCCGTCTGTAGAGGACACGATGCAGTCCAAAATAAAAGAGCTAGACTTCCGAAGTTTGGCACGAATATGTCTTATATTCCTTATATTCCTTATCTCAGATGAAGTTCAAAATCGCAAGGGGAAGGTGCCCCTAACGTCTCCCACCAACCCCCCTCCCCAAAAAAAAAGACGCCCCTGGATTTTTTTTTTATATTTTTTTTTACATTTTGGAGGGTATAAAAGATTCGGCACAGCCGAATTTAACACTCTCACTTGTTTTTCAATTATATGTATTATTACACCGTCCGACAAATTTAAAATCTTGGCTGTACACGTGAACCGGACCAAAAAATTCTGAGAGTATGGCCAAAAATAAAATACCCATGTCCCCAAATATTTTGCAAAAAAAAAAAAAAATCTCACTAAAGAAAAAATTCACTCCAGGCAGAAAGTTGGTATAAAAATAACTTTAATTTTTAGAGGTAATTTTTGTCATTATTTCAAATACTCTCCTAGAAAACCATTAAGTTGTGCGTTTACAGGGTTAAAATGTTCCACAAATATGTTTTGCATCAAATTTCACTAGGAGTTGACAAAGGCTTAAAGTTCGTGGGATGTTTTCAAAATGCTTATAAAAGTAAAATTTTAAAGTATCAAAATTTATTAAATTGTGATTTACCAAAGATACTTCACAATTTTACTTTTTTAAGCATTTTGAAAGAATCGCACAAATAATTGGCCTTTTGTAGAACATTTTAACCCTTTAATGGTATTCTAGGAGAGTATTATAAATGAGGACAAAAATTAACTAAACAAATGGGAGATAGGGGGTTAATATGTTCTACGAAAAAAACCGTCTTTAAATTATTTCACACTACTTTAGAAAAACACAACCTTTTTATTGGCGTTTTTCGCGAAAACGCGAATTGATTTAGAAAACTTGGGGACTGTGTATTTTATTTTCGGCCCTACTTTCAGAATTTGTCAGTCTGGTCCATGTGTACAAAAGTGTGTACAAACATTAAAAAAAAATTTCGCCGACACTATATTTTTCAATAATAGAAGAACGCGACTCATGCTCTCAAGACTCAGAATTTGGGAATTCTTTTACAGAAGCAGACAAATAAAATGTTTGAGGATTGCTAAATTTTTCTTTTGTGAAAAATATTTAACTGAAAAAATGATGTCATTAACTGTTTGTTAACTGTTTGTAGTTTATTTAAAAATTTTTACGTTTAGTCGTTTTTAAAAGAAAAAACATTTGTTTGATGTTCAGTTTTTGTTAATGACTACTTCTGTCCTTTGTTTCAAAAATAACACACTAAAAAATAAAAACTTTCTTAACATTTAATTTTTTAAGTGAATTATTTTTGTTCTGTAAGTAAAAACTACTGACTATTCTTTAAATTTTTAATGATTTTAATAAATCGTTGGTATTTTTTAATGAGTTATCATTAGTTTTTACCTACACAAGTAGGTTATTTTTTTGTAGAAAAAAAAATTCAAGAAATTATTTATAAAAATATAAAAACATGTTTGTATCAAGTGCCTTTGGCACGATGGGTAAAGTGTCTGGAGTGAATGTAGTTGATTGCGGAATCGATTCCCCAAAATTTTATTAAAAATTTAAAAAAAAAATATATCAATAGAAAATTGTAAAAAAATAACCAACGAAATCATTAATTTTTAATGTTTTCGTAGGTAATCTTTTTTGAATTTGTTGGTAAAAATAACAGAACTGTCATTAATTTTTAATGAAAGAAATCCCACACTTAAAATAAAACCTCCGTCCAATCACCAGAAAAATCTGCTGAAAATATACCAATTGTGATCCATATGTGAAAATCTGTCAAGACAGCGGAACGCTGCTGACTTCAGTGGAAAAATCTGCTGGTTTTTGATTTCAAATGTATTTTATTTATGTAAAAACTATTTTGAGCATATTTTTTTTTCTAAAGCTTACAGAAAAGTAACTGTATTTTTTTCAAGAATTTTTGTATGCTGGTTTGTAATTACTATGTTTATTTTTAGTTTTTCAAAAAATTAAATTCTTTAAAAAACCTTAAAAAAATTTCATGAAAACAGCATAACTAAAAATTTCTGTAAAATTAGGCATATTTCTGTTATTTTCTAAAACTTAATGACAGAGAATTAAGTTAAAATATTCCTATAAGCAGAAAAATCTGCTAAAAGTTTTCTAATCCAAACTAAAAATTATTTTACAGATGTTTCGACAGTTTTAATTCTGAGTGCATTTTCTGCAATAAGTAGTATTAATGTGTTATCTGTAAACTTAAAATGATTTCTCTCGACCTATTGTTCAAAAATCGGCGGCAGTTTTTCGGCAAAAATTTGTAAATTTTTATGTTTTTATAGCTTTTCCATCACTTTTTTCCAACAAAAATGTACCACTATTTTTGCTCGACCGACAAAGGTAAATGGATGTTTTTTTTATTCAAAATAAAATAGATGTCCCCCTCCCCCTAAAACTCAAAAGCTGTAACCGCCACTGCTTATAAGAGAAGTAATTAACGAAGTGAGCGAGAAAAACAATGAATATTTTCATACTATAGTATATGGGCAGCACAGTGTAATCAAAACGTATACGCAATATTTAATTAAATCAAGTTATGTTAATCATACGCCTCATATGAATTTGAGCATATAATCAGAAACATAATGAGCGTAGTATGTGATTTAGATCTGGCTCACGTAAAAAAAATATAATTATCTCAGATATTTTTCTCAAGAAAAAGGCTCTGACTTAAGTAAATTATACAAACTACGTGATTAGCGTCCATCTCTTATTAATTCTAAATATTTTTTTAATTTATCACACTCCCGTTGGATTCAGAATCTAACATTTTATGTTTAAACTACTGTAGACTTAAAAATCTCGTCACCGATGTTCAAAGATTTTCCATAAGAATACTTTATAAAACTTTTATTATTTAACAGTCCTGAACAAAATTAAGTTAATTTTTATTAAATACTCTATGAATTTTAAATATTTCCTACTTAAACGCGGCACTCAATTTATTAATTGAATTTAAAATAATCAAAGAAACAAAACAACAAATCTTTTTTTATATATTTTTTAAACCTTTTTCCATTCATTAAATTAATTTCCCTTACTTTGGTTATTTTTTTCATTGCCTAAAAGGCTTTATTTGTACCAGCAATAAAAAAAAAAATAAAATAAAAATGAAAACAAAACTGAATACAATTTCCTGTAATCCTAAATTACATCAAAATTCAATTTGTGTATAAAAAAGTTCACTGTAATATAAAAAAAAATGTAAAAAACGTACCAGAAAATCTTCACAGTCCAGTTTGTAACTTTTTTTTTTTGTTGATACTCTCATGCTTACCTAAATTGTCCTCATTTGTTATTGATGCATTACCGTCTCCACAAATAAAACTGTTTTTTATTTTTTTTAAGTTGAACTTTTCTTTTTTGCTTATTCGTTTTGCCATTGTGCGAAAATAACGAATGAACGAATTAATAATGCAAAAGGTTAACCCTAATGATTAGAGAACCATGTTGTCAAATTCACTGCCAATAAGGGTATAAATACATTTTTATGTGATGCCGAAATTTACACAAAAAAAAGGGATTTTAAAATCTCTATTGAATTTCAATTTCAATACAACGAATAAATCATTACCCATAAAAGTTTTAATTTTCTAATTGATAATGTCCATCGAAAATGTATGCGAATTTTAAGTATAGAGAGACCAGATGTGAGATAGAAACATGCACCTTTTCCAATTGAAATTCAGAAAAGATCAATTGTAATACAGAAATCACAATTGAAATTCAGAAATCCCAATTGAAATTCAGAATAGCCCAATTGAAATTCAGAAATCATAATTGAAATTCAGAAAAGCCCAATTAAAATTCAGAAATCACAATTGAAATTCAGAAAAGCACAATTGAAATTCAGAAATCACAATTGAAATTCAGAAATACCAATTGAAATTCAGAATAGCCCAATTGAAATTCAGAAATCATAATTGAAATTTAGAAAAGCCCAATTGAAATTCAGAAATCACAATTGAAATTCAGAAAAGCACAATTGAAATTCAGAAATCACAATTGAAATTCAGAAAAGCCCAATTGAAATTCAGAAAAGCACAATTGAAATTCAGAAAATCACAATTGAAATTCAGAAAAGCACAATTGAAATTCAGAAAAGCCCAATTGAAATTCAGAAAAGCACAATTGAAATTCAGAAATCGTAATTGAAATTCAGAAAAGCCCAATTGAAATTCAGAAAAGATCAATTGAAATTCAGAAAATCACAATTGAAATTCAGAAAAGCACAATTGAAATTCAGAAAAGCATAATTGAAATTCAGAAAAGCACAATTGAAATTCAGAAAAGCCCAATTGAAATTCAGAAATCGTATTTGAAATTCAGAAAAACTTAATTGAAATTCAGAAAATCGCAATTGAAATTCAGAAAATCACAATTGAAATTTAGAAAAACGCAATTGAAATTCAGAAAAGCCCAATTGAAATTCAGAAAAGCACAATTGAAATTCAGAAAAGCACAATTGAAATTCAGAAAAGCCCAATTGAAATTCAGAAATCGTAATTGAAATTCAGAAAAGCCCAATTGAAATTCAGAAAATCACAATTGAAATTCAGAAAATCACAATTGAAATTCAGAAAAGCCATATTGAAATTCAGAAAAACACAATTGAAATTCAGAAAAGCACAATTGAAATTCAGAAAAGCACAATTGAAATTCAGAAAAGCCCAATTGAAATTCAGAAAACCACAATTGAAATTCAGAAAAGCCCAATTGAAATTCAGAAATCGTAATTGAAATTCAGAAATCCCAATTGAAATTCAGAAAAGCCCAATTGAAATTCAGAAAAATTGAAATTCAGAATATCACAATTGAAATTCAGAAAAGCCCAATTGAAATTCAGAAATCACAATTGAAATTCAGAAATCACAATTGAAATTCAGAAAATGTAAACAAACCAATTATTAGTCACCACTACAAACATAGACACATTATGCAAATGCAGTACAGAAATGTGTATATGAGAGTATCTAACTTTATTCTCTTGCTACGTATTGTAGGGAGCAGACAGACAATACACTCATAAAATGCTTAAGGTAACATCAAGTGAAACTGACTTTTTATTATTTTTCCTTAAAAACTAATTTTTCATTAATGCATTTGTCAAGGTAGAGTAAATATTTTTGTTCACTATATTAATTAATTTACAAAAAATAATAAAAATTCAGTTAAACTAAATTTTACCAACAACATTCTATGAGTGTATTATTGTCTGTCTGCTCTCTACAATACATAGCAAGAGAATAAAGTTATATACTCTCTTAGTTGTACAGCATTTGTTTAATGTGTCTACGTAGTAATGACTCATAATTGGTTTGTTTACATTTTCTGAATTTCAATTGTGATTTTTGAAATTCAATTGTGATTTCTGATTTTCAATTGGGCTTCTCTGAATTTCAATTATGCTTTCTGAATTGCAATTGGGCTTTTCTGAATTTCAATTGGGCTTTTCTGAATTTCAATTGTGATTTTCTGAATTTCAGTTGTGATTTTCTGAATTTCAATTGGGCTTTTCTGAATTTCAATTACGATTTCTGAATCTCAATTGGGTTTTCTGAATTTCAATTACGATTTCTGAATTTCAATTATGCTTTTCTGAATTTCAATTGTGCTTTTCTGAATTTCAATTGTGATTTTCTGAATTTCAATTGTGCTTTTCTGAATTTCAATTGGGTTTTTCTGAATTTCAATTGTTCTTTTCTGAATTTCAATTATTCTTTTCTGAATTTCAATTGGGCTTTTCTGAATTTCAATTGTGCTTTTCTGAATTTCAATTGTGCTTTTCTGAATTTCAGTTGTGCTTTTCTGAATTTCAATTGGGCTTTTCTGAATTCCAATTGTGATTTTCTGAATTTCAATTGTGATTTTCTGAATTTCAATTGGGCTTTTCTGAATTTCAATTACGATTTCTGAATTTCAATTGGGTTTTCTGAATTTCAATTACGATTTCTGAATTTCAATTATGCTTTTCTGAATTTCAATTGTGCTTTTCTGAATTTCAATTGTGCTTTTCTGAATTTCAATTGTGCTTTTCTGAATTTCAATTGGGCTTTTCTGAATTTCAATTGTAATTTTCTGAATTTCAATTGTGATTTTCTGAATTTCAATTGGCCTTTTTTGAATTTCAATTACGATTTCTGAATTTCAATTGGGTTTTCTGAATTTCAATTACGATTTCTGAATTTCAATTATGCTTTTCTGAATTTCAATTGTGCTTTTCTGAATTTCAATTGTGATTTTCTGAATTTCAATTGTGCTTTTCTGAATTTCAATTGGGTTTTTCTGAATTTCAATTGTGCTTTTCTGAATTTCAATTACGATTTCTGAATTTCAATTGTGCTTTTCTCAATTTCAATTGGGCTTTTCTGAATTTCAATTGTTCTTTTCTGAATTTCAATTGGTCTTTTCTGAATTTCAATTGGGCTTTTCTGAATTTCAATTGTGATTTCTGAATTACAATTGGGCTTTTCTGAATTTCAATTGTGATTTCTGAATTTCAATTGGGCTTTTCTGAATTTCAATTATGATTTCTGAATTTCAATTGTGCTTTTCTGAATTTCAATTGGGATTTCTGAATTACAATTGATCTTTTCTGAATTTCAATTGGAAAAGGTGTAGAGGCAACATATTCCACTTGACAAATTACACAGTACAATAGCCTATTTAGGACCTCAACCAAATCAAGACAGTTTGAAAGTACTTATATGTAGTATAGTAAAAAGCCTAAAAGGGTTTGCTCTGTAACTTTTTTTTATAGCCAACTGAATTCTTCTACTTTTTTTAAAGGCGTTGGAAAAATCACGAAAAAAAATAATGTTAATGTTCATTTGAACTTGAAATATTGTTTGGATGTCTTCAATAGAATTTTATAGGAAATTTTTTTCTAGAGTATGCTAAGCCTTTATCTCTCGTTTAAATGGGTCCTTTAAGTTTTTTTAAGAAATGGCTCAAAAGACCTTTAGTCGGAAGTCTTACACTATCAAAAAAAGTCTCGTAATCCCATTTTACCAATATTTGAAAGTTTTCCTTTTTTAACAAATTATTTTTGATCGATATTTACGTTTTCTTTTTTTGTAATTTTACAATTTTTTTTTGTAATATTAAAAATTTCCAAGATTTTTTACAAAAACATCTAGTAAATTCACGAGATTTCCTTGTATGTTTTATTTCGCCAAAAAAAGTTGTAAATTTACAATTTTATTGCTAAAAATCTTATAAAATTACGAAAAAAACTCGTAATTTTTACTAGAAATTCTAGTAAAATAGGAGGTAGCAACAAATCTAGAAAAAACACGAAACCTCCTTGTAAGTTTTATCGCGTCAAAAAATTTGTAAATTTACAATTTTATTAGTAAAAAGCTTGTAAAATTAAAAAATTAATGGTAACAAAGTTGTAAAATTACAAGAAATTGTTGTCAAATAGGAGGTAGCAAAAAAATTTAAAAACGTTTCTTGTCGTTTTATCAGTTTTTTTTTTTTGAACCCGGTGAAAAATGTGCATATATGTACATTAGGGTGGTTTTTTATTTTATTTATTTTGGAATTTCGAGGAGCGCGCAGCGGATTTTTGTGCCATTTGATGTTAAAATAATTGTGTAAAAATTTGAGCTAAATCGGATAAAATTAACCCGAGGCGCAAGGAGGTCAAAGTTTCGAGAAAAAGCCAAAATGACCAAATTTTGAAAAAACTTAAAAAAATGTAAATTTTGTAGAAATAAAAAAAATAAAATATTTTTTATTTAACTTTCTTGCAATAATACTCAGAAAAAATTATCTTAAATTTTTATGACGGCAGTAACACTTTCAAACATGAAATACAAAAATTACCATGCATTTTGGGGGGTACCTGAAATGAGTGTTTTCGATTTTTTGAAAATTTTATTAAACAAAAAAATTAAATCTTACTATTCTATAGCAATGGATTATTAAATACATCCTAAGGCTTAAATATTTAAAAAATTGGGGATATCCATCGACTCAATTTTTTTTTGGAGTCATTTGAGTTTTGCGGATTTCAAGGAGTCAAATGACTCCAAAAAAAAATTGAGTCGATGGATATCCCCAATTTTTTAAATATTTAAGCCTTAGGATGTATTTAATAATCCATTGCTATAGAATAGTAAGATTTAATTTTTTTGTTTAATAAAATTTTCAAAAAATCGAAAACACTCATTTCAGGTACCCCCCAAAATGCATGGTAATTTTTGTATTTCATGTTTGAAAGTGTTACTGCCGTCATAAAAATTTAAGATAATTTTTTCTGAGTATTATTGCAAGAAAGTTAAATAAAAAATATTTTATTTTTTTATTCTACAAAATTTACATTTTTTTAAGTTTTTTCAAAATTTGGGCATTTTGGCTTTTTCTCGAAACTTTGACCTTCTTGCGCCTCGGGTTAATTTTATCCGATTTAGCTCAAATTTTTACACAATTATTTTAACATCAAATGGCACAAAAATCCGCTGCGCGCTCCTCGAAATTCCAAAAAAAAATAAAATAAAAAACCACCCTAATGTACATATATGCTCATATATTGTTACATGTATGTTCATATATGAATCATATATGAACTTATATGGTGTATATGGAAGCATATATGTTGTCATATTTTTTAAAAATGGGCTCATATATGGAAATGTATGAACAAATATATTGACATATATGTATGTATAGTATCACTTGATTTGTTAAGCAACGTAAAAACATGTTTTGCTGTTTTATGTGGCATTCACACTTGCTGTTTTGAAGTGTTCAAGAGTGAGATGTTTAAAAAAGTCTTTGTTCTGTGTTTATTCCGTATTTATTCTGTTACTGGTGTTTTGTTGAACAGCTTGTTTAAGGTCGCAAGTGTGAATGCCATATTACAGTGAAAGCGAAAAACGTTGTTCAATATTTTTTTAATTTTGTTCATAAGTCCATCATATTATATCGGATAGTTCTGAAGATTTGGACATATTTTCGGTTAATGAAGTGCATCATAACTAGCGATTCACATTTTGATAATTTAATGGGGGAGCCAAAAATATTTTTTAAATTACAAAGTATGATGATAGAAGTATTTTTTAATTTTACTCGTAAAACTTGTATTTTTTAACGAAGAGAACTTATGGGGACATGTATTTTGATATAATGCATCACAATCAATCAATAACTTTTATTGAAGAAGAGTTATTGATTGATTGTGATTTTTTTTTAAAGAATAGTGTTGTTCGTTGTTTCGCATGTTAGTTGAAGTTATATTGATTCATATTCCTGACTAAGAAAGTTTTGATGTATTCGTATCGCCGCTGTTCCTAAAAATGGAGTCATGTGTTTTCGGGCAAGTTTTCAGGAGAGAAAAGAAAACGTTTATTTTCGTCCCTTCGCAATATTTTTTAAAAGTTTGTTCAATAAAAAATTCTTCTACCGATACGATATCCACATGCTACAAAAAAAGTATGAAATCTTTAACGGGTTTCTAGTGGTGCAGAAATTTTCAAAAAAAATACACATAACTCTTCTTTTAAGTGTTTTTTTTGAACAACTGCTTTTGTTTACTAAACCATTCTTCCTGTAAATTTCTTTCGAGGGGAACGAATACAAAACAAAGTGTGTTCGTGGTTTAAAGCGACGTTATTTAAAACGACGTATTTAAAGTCCTTGAAATTTTGATATTTAAGAGCTCTTCATTAAACAGCGGACAGAAAATTCATAAACAAGTGATGCTTTTCCGTTTTTTCTTGTAACTATTTTAGAGTTTTGACATTAATCGAAATCACTGAAAGATGATTTACTTTAAACACTAAAATTTTGTGACTTCGGCCGCTGTTCCAAAAAAAGTAATTCACATAAAAAATGTGAAAATGAAAAGTTCCGAATTTTTTTGGTGTTCTAGATTTCACATCCGAATTTCTTTTTCGTTTTGTTTCACATAAATAAAATTTGGTGAAAGTAACTTTGAATGAAAATGTGATCAACAAAACACTTAACTTGATTTCATTTGGTTCGGAAATTTTCATGTGAATTGAAAAGTTGTGAAAGACAGAACAGAAGCCTTCAAATGATTTAGTTGCTTTCACAAGGATTGATTACTCACCTTTTAGGATTTAGATAACAGCATGAAAATGTGCATAACTTTGGAAGTATTTTCCAAAAAATCTTTACAATTCCTTCGAAATACTTGTAAGCAATGTATTACTTAAATAGTGGTCAATTTCGTCACATTCTATTACTCTTTGATCAAAAAATGTTATCCTCCTTTTCGGATCTTTTTTAGTATGACGAAGACAGCTACTTTTACTTACATTTGAACCACTCAAGATATCAAAAAATGGTTTGGCGAGTAAACTCATGCCCAATATGGGTTTAAGATGCAATAAAAAAAATTCAAAAACTACACATGACTCCTTTTTAGGCGAAGCGACAAAATGTATGTTACTTAATACATTATTTATGCCAACTCTCAATTATATTGTAAAAAGTTGATTGTTATGAAATTACAATTTCAAAAAACTCATTGAATCCTAATAAAATCAATTAGAATTCAAAAAAAATTAATTGAAATTCAAAATTATCAACTGAAATTCAAAAAAGATCACTTGAAGTTCCCAAAAATCCATTAAAATTCAAAAAACTTAATCGGAATTAAAAAAAAAATGTGGAATACAAAAAAAAAAAAATCACTTAAAATTCTAAATAAATCCATTGAAATAAAAAGAATAAATTCGAATTCAAAAAACTTTAATTGAAATTTTAAAAAAATCACTAAAATTTCGAAAATTCAATTAGACTTTAAAAAAAAAATCAATTAAAATTGATAAATATCAAATTAAATGCAAAAACGGATCTTGAAACTACAAAACAAAAGTTGCGAGTTTAATTGTTTTTTTGGAATTCTTTTTTTTTTTGTTCAGCTTTAAGTTATTTTATTAATTTTTTTCAAGTTTAAGTCATAGTCGATTAATTTCAATGGATTTTGTGGTCTTTTTTGAATTTTAATTGATATTTTTTAAAAATAATTGGAGTAATATACAAATCACAATTGGTATTTTCGAACTTCAATATTTTTCTTAGTCGATATATTTGAAAAATAACATACATGGATACATATATGTTTTCATATAAATTATATATGTCCATATATGTCATATATGAACATACCCGAGTAAAAAAAAGTTATATGACGCAATATTTAATTTTATATGAACAGATATGCTTTTATGTAAATCCATATTAATTTTGATCCGAAAATTGGTGGATCAAATACTATACGATTATATCAAATTCTATTATTTTTGATAAAATAATATCAAATTTGATTAAGTTTGATCCCAAAAATGGGTCTATCTAATTGTATTAAATCATATCTTATCTGTTAAAATTGGATAAATTTTTATATAATTGGATGAAATCTAGTAGAATTTTTTTGAAATTAGAAATTATTTTATCAGATTGGATACATTATCAATTAGAAGAGTTTTTATTGCATTCTTCGGAATTTTTTCGGGACTTAGCAAATTATTAAAAATTTGTAAATTTTTTTTTCTAATATCATTTATAAGTGATTTAAAATTCTAAAAAATGTTTGTGGCTTAGAAAATTTAAAAACTTTTTTTCGGAACTTAAAAATTTTTCAAAAAAAAACAAAATTTTTCCTAAAAACATTTTTAATGATTTTTTTACTCAAAAAAAAATTGGCAAAAAAATTTTGTGTCCAGAACTTTGTAAAATTTTCATAAAATTTTTTAGGACTTGAAATTTTTTTAATTTTTTTTTAATTGTCCGGGACTTAGAAAATTTTGAAATTTTTTTTCGGGATATAATTATAAATAAAATCATATATCTTTTTATCTGTCATATCTAAAAATTCCCGACCTTATATGTCATATCTAATTTCATATAGATCGGTATATAAATAGATATGAATATGTATGTTATCATATTAAAAAATAAGGAAAAATACAATGCTATATATAAACTTATATGTCCATATCAAAGTTCATGCATAACCATATATAAATATAAATAATTATATAATAGCATATATGATTATATCAGTTCTTTTTTACTCGGGTATGCCCTCAAATTACGTATATGGTCATATATGGACAATCATATATGAAGCAAATATGATCATATATGCACATTTTTTACCGGGAAGTACGATTTTCTCAATTTTCAAGACTCCGTATCTCGGGTAGGAAACATTTTGGCACTATTAGTTTTTTTTTTGTGAAGGTCAAACTAACAATTAGTTATAAGTTTGATTCAATTTGAAAGGGGCAATTTTAAAAATGTTACTTTTCCGATTAAATTGATTACGGACCAAATCGGCAAAATATTTTTTTGTTGATTTTAAATTAAAAATTAAATTAATTCTTATCAATTCTACATACACCATTTTGCAATCTTTAATTGTCGCCGTAGAAGCTACCTATCGATATATGAGGCTTTCCACACCAAATTTCCGGCTACAGAAAAAACATGTGTGTCATGAATGCGTTTTCAGTGTTTTCAATTTAAAAAAAAAAAAAAAACTGGGCAAAATATTTGAAAAATTGTAAAATTTGTGTCGAGTTCCCTTGAATTAATATTTATCAAATTATAACGGAATGTGCCACAACTTTAAAAATGTAAGTCCTTGTACATTTTTGTATAGGCTATCGATTAAAAATTTTTATTTTGGAAAATTTTCGGAACCTGTTCTGAAATTTTTTATATTTTAAAAAAGTCCGATATTTTAAAGATAGGATCACATTTGGCGTACGGATATAGCGCCCAAGTGCATATCGCCCAATTTAAAAAAGTCATTCCACCCAAAAAAAATGTGTGTTAGTTGTTGTTGCAAAATTTTTTGGACGATATGGCCATTATTTTTGGGTATTTTAACCATTTTCTTTAAATTAATATAAATTATCAAAAATGTCATATTACCCAAATATCAAAATGTTGAATTTATAAAATGTCATAGCACCCAAAAAAATAATCATAAAACTCACCAATATTGTTTTTTTTAACACAATATTTTAAAGTCTTTATGCGTAGCCGGCCTTCGGCCGGGCTTAGGGATTACAAAATCCATGCATTAAACCCACCCTCTCCGCAAAGTAAAGTTTTCTAGGTTAGCAGGCCTTTACGCTATCAGATTTGTTATGCCTCAAAAAGGCCTGATAACCAAAATAGCTTTGGTTTGCAGAGAGGGTGGGCTTAATGCATGGAGTATGTAATCCCTAAGCCCGGCCGAAGGCCGGCTACGCAGAAAACTTTTCTTCCAAAAAAAAAAAACAAATCATAGAAGTCGTAATTTCGACATTTCGCCCAAAAAAATATTTTGGATTTTTTGACAATATTGTTTTGGGAGAAATAACATTTTTAGACCCATCATTTTGGGCTATATGTCACAGCTTGGGCGATATGACATTTACGGTTTTGGGCGATAAGACCTTGGGCGCTATGTCCGTACGCCTCACATTTTTTTATTATTTAATTTTTTTTAAGTTTAGATATTTGTGTCTTCAAACAAAAGATATCAGGAGGGAATTTTTCGTATTTTTCGAGAAAATCGCATTTAAATATTGGATTTCATAAAAATTGTATAGTTCTCTTTTATTCTATTGTATCAACACCGCGTATGAGTAACGAATTTTTGCGAAACCAATGAATTTGCGTTATTCATACGTAGGGTTGCCATCCGTCCTCTTTTCCCCGGACACCGTCCTCTTTTTTAGGGCGTCTGGGGAAGTCCTACTTCTTTTTTAGAAAGCGTCCGGGGATGTCCTACTTTTTGCACTTTTCCCCATTCATTTTTTTTTTATTACTTCTTGAGGTTTGAATTATTGGCATCGCTGTATTTTCTCTTACCAGCAGTAATGTCAACATTTTGAGAGCAAAACGCACACAAAGATAAAAAAAAAAAACACTTAAAAACTCGTATATTTCAATGAAAAAGTAATTTATTTAGTGCGAAAAAAACTACGTTGGCATTACTTATTATCAGCTGTTGTGTGTCTTAAGCCATAATTAGTTTAGAAGTATAGTAGTGAAGTAGTGAGGTAGAGCCTTATGTGATTTTCAATAAGAAAAAAGAGTGTATATAATTTTAAAATTTGTGTGCTCTTCATACGCATTGAATTTTTTCATAAGACTAAAAAGTAGAGAGACGTAAACAAAATCTGTAGAGAATAAAATTTCTCTACCTCGCTCTACTTTATGCTTATGTCAAAATTCAATGTGTATGAAGAACACACAGATTTAAAAAATTTCTACACTCTTTTTTCTTATTAAAAACCACATAAGGCTCTACCTCACTACTTCACTACCACACTTCCAAACTAACTATAGCTTTAAAGTTTGCTCTCCGAAAAAAGATTTGTGTATCAAAAATTTCCATTTCAAAATTTTCTTAATAATTTTATGCAAATTCCTTTTGAATTTCCAAAAATTGTATTTCTGAAATTCCTAATTGTATTTCAAAAGTTTCCATTTGTATTTTAAAATTTTATAAATGCTTTTTAAAAATTCCATTTCATAAGTTCCCAATTGTACTTCAAAAAATAAATGGAAATATATATAAAAATTTTCTAAATGATTTTCTGAAAATTCGAATTAAGTACATATTTATCAAAAATTTCCATTTGTATTTTAAAATTTTTCAAATGTTTTTTAGAAAATTTTTATATTCAAATGAAATTTTTTGAAAAGCATTTACATAATTTTTAAATCAAAATGGAAATTTTTGAAATAAAATTAAAATATCTGAATTTATTAAAATTGAAAAGTAATTTTCTTAAAATTATTTAGAAAATTTTTAAATGAAAATGGAAATTTTTTAAAACAAACAGAATTTTACGAAAAGCATTTAAAAAATTCAAAACTCTGATATAAATTGATATTTTTTGACTTATATTTAGAATTTTTTTAAATGTAACTTAAAGTTTTTGAATTATAAATAGATATTTCCGAAACATAATTGAATGAATATTTCCAAAATATTGAAATATAATTTGAAATATATTTTTTTTAGTGGAAAAAATTTATTTCTTAATAAAAATAATTTTTTTGCATATTGTATTGCGTTGTTGACTTTTCTTAAATTAATTTATTAAAAAAAAATTGTCCTCTTTTTTGGGGTCAAATGTCATCCTTTTTTGAGGCTGACGTCCTCTTTTTCTCAAAATTCAAATGGCAACCCTACTCATACGCGGTGTTGACACAATAAAATACAAGAGAACTACAGAATTTTTATGAAATGCGATTTTCTCGAAAATTTTCCAAAGAAAACATTTACCAAAGTCTTAAACCATTTCTTAAGAAAAAATAATTAAGAATCTGTTCTATATATAGAAAAAAAGTCGTACTGTTAGAGAATTTTTCGTATAGAAACATGTAGCAGAATCAATTTTTTTTTTTGTTTAAAAAATGGTTTTATTTTTAGTATCGGAAAAAAATTGTGTGTATTAAAATTAACTTGCTCTCGTATCTTGTTTTATAACTCTTCAAAGTTTATTGTTTATGATTTCAAAAAAAAAAAAAAAAAAATCATTTAATATCTGGCCACTCCATTTTAGAAATTGCAAGTTGAATGAGTTATATGCTGGAATTACTTGTATTTCTATAGAAAAGCTTTTAACATCTGTTAACCACCATTATTAAATACTCCAAATGGCTCTAACGATTGTACTGAATGGTTGTATACATCAGTTTAAGTTAAGTGTAACCAAGTCTGAGAGGGATCTTCTTTAATATAAAATGGCATCATTGAAATTGTTACTTATCCTTGTGTTCATTTTGTGCAATGAACACAGTGGTCCTTAAGATATTTAGAGATGGATGAATTTGGAAAAAGTGCATTGAGGAATTGTTTACATCACGAAATCCACCAGAGATTTTATAAAATCTTGTTAAGGGTCTTCAGTTTGTCTCTTTTACACATTTGTACTATGGAGCGAAAAAGTTAAAAAAAATTGCGATTTCTTCGCTAATTTAATTTTTTCAAGAAATTAAAAAAAAATAAAAATAATAATAATAATATATCTTTGAAAGTATTTTTCTGATTTCTTCAAAAAACGATTTATTGTAAATTTAAATACGGAAAATTTATATACTTATTTCGTTTTGTTGAGAATGCATGCAAAAGACCTAAGTTCAGAAAATTAAATTTGTTCTGTGTCCTTTGATTTAATTAGTGATATAAAACCAAAAATTTTTTGTTAAAAAACAAGGATTATTGGAAAAATGGGATTACAAGACTTTTTCTAGTAATTTAAAAAGTTTTTATACCCTCCACTTACAAGGAAGGTATCCCATAGCTTACACTCCTATTGCTCTGAAATTTATATATGTTAATAAGTACAGAAAACTAAGTTTAACCTGCTATTTATTATCGGCTATCCCGGTGCACACAAATCAAAGTCAAAAGTTTGTCACCAAATGAGTTATCTCTATTTCTAATAAAAACAAGGTTTTAAAATTTTTAGCAGTTTTTATTTATTTAAACTGTACTCTTTAAAAACAGCAACAAAAGAGATGGCGAATTAACAGTTGGTTTTTGCAGTGTGAAGAAGTGGAAAATTAGGTTCAACTTTCAATTAATTAAAACAATATAAACATTTTTTGTTGAAATAAATCAAAATGAATATTGAATTAGAAGGTATTAACTAAATTTTAAAATATTTAAGTAGGTATGATGTACACTTTTTATCGTCTTTTTTTGTAAGAGTGGTGTGAACGAAACAAAATAATATGAGTAAAAGAACAAAAGCTATGTATATGAAATTTTCCAATTGACGTTTTATTTTTTTCTATTTTATTTAAAGCACATTGGGGCAATAAGACATTTAAGGAAAAAAGTACAATAAATAACAAAATTCCAAAAAAATGGTCAATTTATTTAAAAAAATCTTACAATAAATTTGCAAATAATAAAACAAATGATAAACAACAAAAAAATCTGCACAGAAAACATAATCCATTAAAAATCATTTTGAGATTAAAAATTTTGATGGGAAGAATTTATGAATTGCCCCATTGTTCTAACAAAAAAATCACAAAATTGAAAAACTCCAAATTTTACAAGATTTGCACATTAAAACTCACTAAAACCATGATAATTATAAACTTTTATTTTGTTATTAATTAATTTTTATATTTTTTTGCACATTTTAAATGAAAACAATTGATATTTTAAATAATTTTCTAAATATCCAAAAATTTTGTTTGTTTATTTTTTTATTTTCTTTTATTTGTTTTGGTAAAAGTAAAAGTTGTCAGTTCAAAAATATAAAAAAGACAAAAATTTTTGTCTTTTTTAAAGTTTTGCTGATTTTTCTCTGCTTTCAGAAACTTGAAACTTTGACTCTGAAATAACTTTTTTGTTTTTATAGTGTTTGTTTTTTACTCATTACACTGAAAAAAATAACTATACTGAAATTAAATAAACACTGTTATTAATTTAAGTAAACATTTTTTTTGAATCTACTTCAACTTATCTTAATATAAGGTGGTTTTACTTAAAACAAAGAAAATAAACTTGAAGATAGTACATGCAAATACTTAAAAAAGCACAAAAGTTTTCCTTAATTTGTTTTTTTTTAAATTAAGTTAAATATTCCTTACATTTATGGCGAATTGATTGCATTTAAAAGAAAAAAGTTAAAATTGTGTGCAAAAAAAATAGATAAGTGCGTAACTTACTTAAAAATAGTATAGACATTTTCAAGACCTTGAATCAAATAAGTACTAATCTTTAATTCCAAAACGCATTTTCTTTAGTTTAATCAATTTTTGTTTTAATTTAAGAAAGAAGTAATCTTTATTTTATTGATTTCATTGACTTTATTTGAATCCATATCTTCATCAGTTTAAGAAAGAACTTACTTAACTTGAGAAAAAAATACTTTAGGTATTTTAGGTATTTTAGGGACCCCATATGGGGGCCCCATCTGGAGACCCCATGAGACCCTAACTTTAAATCCAAATTTCGATTTTCGCGGAATTTTCAAATGCCTAAACCTTTGCAAATACTGCAGATACGAAAAAATTTCCAAAGGCATTTTTGTAGTCCTTAACTTGTAGAATATGACCGCCGAAGACCCGAAAGCCCTCCGAGTTATAGTTTTCGAGTTATTTCATGTTCAAATTTCTCAAGACCCCATTTCCATATCTCGAAAACTAAGCAAGATAGAGCGATTCTGACCAAAATTTTGGATCAAAATCAATAATGACCCTATAATAGTGTGCGCACATACTCATGGGCGGACCCCATATATTGGGAGCCCGTAGGGTCCACACATTGGGACTCCATAGGGTCCACAGAATCCGTAAGTTTAAGGAAATTTTTACTTATTTAAAAAAAATATTTTTCCTCTGGATAAAAACAATTAAACCTATATTAAGTACAATTTTACTTACTTTTAAGATATAATTAAGTAAATGCATTACTATGTTTTAGGAAAAAATATACTTGGAAGAAGAATTAATATCTTTGGAGCCCTCGCATACCCTCCTTTTTTTAAATTAAGTGCAACATGCTTTAAAAATGGTAAAATTTTTTTTTAGTGTACGAAACCTATTGGAATATAGTCGCACTTTTTCAACTATTCTTTATCAAGACGAAAAATTTATGAAAACAAGTGTACATCATAGCACCTTTATAATGTGTTTAGCTTGTTCTGGAGTTTTTATAAATTGAATATCTCTCCAGTGTCATTGTTAGTGTTTGTTCGTCAATATATTGAAATTTCAAATAGAGTTTTAGTTGTGTTCCCCCCTGAAATCTCCAATCGGATTTTTTTTCGTTTATTAGGTGATATTTCATGACTCTAAAATTGGTAATATCAGCTGCATTCTTTTGCACGTCTTCGAGTTATGTCCCCCAGATCAAAACGGCCTCGTTGTTTTGGATGTCAAACTTTGAATTTTTGTGTAGTGTTTTGTTAATTTATGTTCGCGTTGCTCTGGTATTATTATAAATGCAAAAAAACTACATTGTTTGTTTTCATTTTTACGGGCTTTTAATTTATTTTTTCTTAATTTTATCCTTATTAAGGGTAGTTTAGACCAGCAGACTTGTAAAACGACGCTGTCAAAAATGTCTGCACAAAACACTTGTTTTAACAGCTTTAACACAGCCAAAATAAATAAATTTTTATAATGTAACATACGGATGGTTCTCCTCATCTTTTGAAATTATTCAGAAAATGATTTGACAAGCGGATCAAAATTTAACATACTCCGAAAAGACAAATCTTACCGAAAAAACGTATCGTCTAAACAGGGCTTAAAGAGTTTTTAAAGTTTAAAGAATTTTTGCAATTGGCACATGTTATAATTGCAAACTTTCGAGCTCACATATTTTTGATATTTGGTGCTAAGAAATTGGTGCAAATGCTGAAAAAGCTCGAAAATTAAAGGACATCGTTATACTGAAAATGAAGAGATTCAATTAGAAACACGATTAAGCAGGACAAAGCCACGACGAATAGCAGAAATTGATGTTTCCGCTGCGGATGATTCGCGATTTGATACATTTAAAAAGAATTCATTAATTATGCAAGCAAATGTTAGAAGTGTTATATCGATTAGAACTGAAGCAGGTTTAGCAAAACATTAATTTTTCTAGTACCTATAGCGATAGTTTTTTGAAAAATTTTGATTTTTGTTGAAGTGATGCTAATGTAAACTGAAAAAATGAAAAAAAAAAAAGTTACTGTAAAACTTTTCTGGGTGTAGGACATTTTTTTTAATAAGTCGAAAAATATTAACTTTTTTGGCACGTTGCACAGTGAGACAACGCCGGCATTAAATACAAGGAGTCATTGTAGAGCTCTGAAATTTTGCACAGGTAACTTTTGAAACAATTCCAGTTTTTTGAAAAAAAAATTATGAAAATACGCCCACTTTTACGCCCACCTCCCATACAATCGAAATTTGTAAAATGCCGTATTGTCCGTAATACTTAAGGTATAACTTTCAATTTTGGTATACTTGAATGTTATATTGTTACAAACATTATCGGAAAAAATTTTGAACTTTGGCCCACTTTTACCCCCACCACCCATACAACCCCAACATAAAAAGTGTCATATTTTCTAAAATATTTTAGGTACAACCTTCAAATTTGATATTACTGTAATTTATATCATTTCAAATGTTTCATGCAAAAACAACAATAACACGCCCACTATTACGCCCACCTCCCATGGAAATGCAATAAAAAAGAAAAATTTTTTTTTTCACTCTATCAATAGTTTTTTAATATCATCATGGTGTTCTAATTTTTTCAATATGTTAGAGAAATGCTAATCTCTTATCAAAAGAGATCATTACAAGAACACTCATTATTACTTAACCCAATAAATAATGCAACATCTAAATTCAATATATAACAATTAAACTAGCCACATTAGAAAGTGATCATAACACAACTTCGAAAAGAACAACAGCTTGCTCTATCAATTTAAATTAAAATTATGCAACCATCTAACCCAAAGTCAATGACCTTCAAAAAAATTATTAATCAAATGAATAATGTAAGTAAAATAATAATAAACAATAAGGGAATATGTGTAAACAATTAAAAAAAATAACATGCTATTGCATGCTAACATACGTATAGCGGCAGAACGTGCGCATTGCATATTTTTTGTATTGTTTTGTATTTGTTTGTATGTTTAAAGTACTTTTGCAAACTTTTGCTATAGTTCCTTTACTTTAAATGAAAGCTGAGACTTCAATCTTTCATTTGATATAAGTCTTTACCTAGGGCGAGGGGCTGCTCTATATTTCCTAGTCCATTGAAAATGCAAAATGTTAAATTTTTACACCACAATTCTGTTGTTAAGAAATTTTTTTTGTGTTTTTTTTTTTTTTATTTATTTTTTCATCTACTCATTCTACAACAACTAAATTAATTAATAAAATACTTTAAAGTTATATTTATAATGTATTTTTTTAATTATAAGCTTTTGAATGTTACATATTGAACTAACATATTTCAAGCGCTTTGGCATACCTCAACTTTGACTTGCTCTAGACCAAAAAGTAATGAAGTTATGAGGCTGAAATTTCAGGGAATTGTTACTCATATATCTGTTAATATACTGTGAAAATTTCATCCAAATTGGACGACACGCCAAAACCCAATTTTTGCCGCGGTTACTATAGAGCTGTCTTACTGTGCGTTGTTAGCATCACGAGACAGGTATTTTAAATACCTTTAATCTGATATCAAATATGCCTATACACCCCGGTTTGCGTCGCTAATTGGGACCGGAGAAACTCGACGCCAACCGAATCGACGCAAATGAAGCACTATTTCCCATACGTTTCTATTGATTTTCATTTAATTGGTTCCAAAACTCACAATTTTAGCTGAAAAAGTGAATTTTCAATACAAAAAACATCTTTTTTTAATAAAAAAATTAACTTAAACTGGCAACTAGTAGACCACCTTCACAAATATTAGACTAAAATGGGGAATCCCCTTTTTCTGTTTAAGCTTTGTGAATACAATTATACATTATATTTATGCTAAAAAATAAATACTATCGCCGCAAATCGAAACAATGACGACGCAACTACGAAGCCATGCGACGAAAACTTAAAAATAATAGACGCAACTTTAAAGCAATGCGACGCAAACTGAAACAAATACGACGCAACTTCAAAGTCACAGAAACTTTCAAACGACGCAACTTCGAAACGACGCAAAACGAAGCGACGCAAACCGGGGTATTGGTGTACTAATTTTGAGTAAATAGGCGTAAATCGGAAAAAACAAAAAAAGGTCAATTTCCCCCCATACAAATCGACCCCCCTAAAAATGAGTTTGGGCCGCTAAAAAATATACGTTTCGAAATTAATTTTCGTTCTGAACAACATATCCAAATTTCATGAAGATCGGAGGGTGACACCAGGGAGACTCTCCTTGTAAGTTGAGATAATTTAGAGTATGAATATTTGATGTTTGTACGCTAACAGAATTACCTAATTTTTCTAAAGAATTCTGATGATGGAGGAATTGGAACCCCCCGAAACGATCGTCAATTCAATCCTGAAAATTGCCAAATTTTTTGAAAGCAAGAAACTCTATGAGTATTTAATGGGAGAACATCCCAATAAAGAAAGTAGAGTTATCATAAATAAAAAAATGCAAACAGATAAATGCCATTTAGAACAAACATTTGAAAGCAAAAATATGTATTTCTTTAATAAAAAAGATTTAAGGAAAAAAGTCTACTGGTTCAGGGTTTACAGCACTTTAAAATGTGCCCTTTTTGAAAATTTCTGCAATATAATTGGAAATTTTGAAAAAGTAATTTGTATTTTCTGAATTAAAACTGAAAATGGTGTAGTGATATACATTCACTTTTTTGGTCCCACTCAAAATACATAATCGTGTTGCACATTTAGATTTAGAATATTCAGACGATTTTTATCTTAAAAAGTTTTAATTTAACAAAAAACAAGTGAGAGTGTTACATTCGGCTGTGCCGAATCTTTTATACCCTCCAAAATGTAAAAAAAAAAAATAAAAAAATCCAGGGGCGTCTTTTTTTTTTGGGGGGGGGGTTGGTGGGAGACGTTAGGGGGCACATTCCCCTTGCGATTTTGAACTTCTTCTGAGATAAGAATGTTGCATTTGCTTACCAAAAGTACAAAAAACTCTGCAAAAAATGCGGTTTTTCTTGGGTTGGTTTAGTTCTCCAAGGGGGAACTTTTTTCCCCTTGGTCCGATTTTGCCCATTTCCGAACTTAACCTGCCTAGAAATATAAGACATATTCGTGCCAAACTTCGGAAGTCTAGCTCTTTTATTTTGGACTGTATCGTGTCCTCTACAGACGGACAGACGGACAGACGGACGGACGGACATCGCTAGAATGTCTTAGAATCGATCACTGATCAATAAAATATATACTTTATGGGGTCCTAGACCGATATTTCGATGCGTTACACACGGAATGACAAAGTGAGTATACCCCCATACTGTGGTTGGAGGGTATAAAAATTGAATTTCAATGATGTTAAATATCAATTTCCCTAGAGCAAAAAGTCACTTTCTTTTTGCATTTTTTTACTGGTTTTAATAAAATAATAAAAAATATAGAATTTGTAAAATAATTTTCAAAATTATTCATGCTTGAAGGCCACTGTTTAAGTATAAAGGATAGTATTTAATAATAAGTATACAGGTAAAATTGAATTTAGAGTATCCCCCAAGTTTGTTAAAACGACAATAGTTACAGTGCGTCATCATCACCAGTGCATTTGTTTATATGTACGTATGCCTGTGTGTTAGTACATGTACTTGAAAAGAAAAATTGCCACTATATGTTTAGAATTACTATACTCACTCATGTCCCTTTTTGTGTTGGTTTTCCACTTTTTTTTTCATTTCATATCATCTGTATACTACTCTGCATCATTATCCACATACTGACACTTATGGACGTTAGGGAGATTTTGTATCTTTGTAAAATGCACTTAAGCTGCAAAAATAGGAAAAGAAAAATAGCAGCAAAATTTTTTTTTTTTTTTTGAAAAATGCGATTGCATTATATTTTTCTCATCATATGAAACAACTTTGTATTAAAAATGTAAGTGTATGAGTGTAAAACGACAGACATTTGTTACAAGGCTATATAAGTGTGTGTATGTGTGGGCACATAAGTTTGTCCTTACAGTAGTGTGATATTTGATAGCAATGTGCCAAAAAAAAGTGAACGGTTTGGTTTTAAATTGAGAAATATATCGCAGGATCAAATTTTTATATACGAAAAATATTTCAGAATTTAAGATTTGTCAATACACTCAAAAAAACCTTGTAAAATGAGAATACAAGTTTGTAACTCTTTTTTGCTACCTGCTATTTGACGAGAATTCCTAGTAATTTTACAAGCTTTTTACCAATAAAATTGTAAATATAAAATTTTGTTGACGCGATAAAACTTACACGGAACTACTAGATTACGAGAGCTCTTAGTAAAAATTACGAGCTTTTTTGTAATTTTACAAGCTTTTTACCAATAAAATGGTAAATTTACAACTTTTTTGTCACAATTAAACTTACAAGGAATCCTCGTGAATTTAATAGTTTTTTTTTAATTTTTTTTTTGAAAATTTGTAAAATTACAAAAAAAATTGTAAAATTACAAAAAACAAGTAAAAAAGCTAAATTCGGCCTTGCCGAATGTAGTGATACCCTCCAAAATTTCAAAAACATTATTGCAAAAAACTCTATTTAAAAGGAAATTACTTTTGAAAAAAAAAAAAATTCCGCGAAAAAAAAATTTCCGCGAAAAAAATATTTGGTAAAAAAAATACGCGATTTTTTTCTTTTTTTGTCAAAAAATATATTCGTACCTGTTTAAATACCATTTGGTGTCCAATTATGTTCACATATGTCAACCAGAAGCCGAATTAAAGCATTTTGTATTTTTAGGTTATGTTGAATGTACTGAAATTTTTGAGGTGTGCTTACATTTTCGTTCATAACTTTTGAACCACTGAACCGATATCGCTCAAATGCAATACCAAACTTCTCGGGAGAACTTCCAATAAATATATTAAGTTTCAGTCATCTCTGCGCAATATTTTGTCCGCGACAGCATTTTCCACAGACAGACAGACAGACGGACAGACGGACAGACGGACAGACGGACATCGCTAGAATGTCTTAAAATCGATCGGGCATCATGAATATATATACCTTATGGGGTCCCAGATCGATATTTCGATGAGTTACAAACGGAATGACAAACTGATATATACCCTCTATTACTAGAGTGGAGGTTTATACCCTCCACTCTAGTAATGTAAGTAATGTAAGTTTCGTTTGAAATTTTTTTGTTAAAAAACAAGGAAAACTGTGAAATATTGGGAAAATGGTATTACGAGACTTTTTCTTGTAATTTGACAATGTATTTTTTTTGAGTGTACAAAAAATGTATCAGAATCCGAGAATTTTTTATATGTATAACTCTTTATTTATACTCTACTATTTATTCATTTGGTTAGTTGCTACGGTTATTTTTTTTTTTTTTTTTGTGATTTCTACATTGAAAAACTTTGACAAAGGTGCAACTTAAAGCTGCAGGAAGGAAAGAAATGGTCATTTGTAATCAAGTGTTTATTTGTTGGTTTCACAAAAACTTACAAAACAGATTTCTCTTTTATTTTTCTGCAATTGCTGTTGTAGTTGTTACTACATTAGTTTGTATGGACTCTTCTTAGTTGAAGTTTTATTTAAAATTTAATATTACACCGCATTCTTTTTTTAGATTTTTTTGTTAAATTGAAAAATAATGTTCTGCACAGATGGTTTAAATCTATGTTACATAGTAATGTGGTATTCAAGTAGTGTGATCCGGTTGAGGCAGTCTCTAGAAATCTGAAGTTAAGAGACTAGGTGTAATATATTGAGACTTTTTCTGGGCTTCTCAGGGCCGCTTTAAGGTATGGCGGGCCGCTGAAAACAAAAATTTGAGGCCCCGCTGGAAAGTAAACAGTCGCATGACAAAACAAGTAGAAAAGTTAAAATTGACTTGGCCGAATCTATGAATACCCTCCACAATGCCCTTTTTAAGTGATAGTAAATTTTCTTACTTGAAAGAAATAACATTTTTGATTAGAAACATTTTATTTTGTGTAACAAAACTTTTTTAAGTAATTTTTGAAAAAAAAAAATAGTAATTTACTAATTTTTTTTTTGAGTGTAAAATTTTTTTCGAGTGTATTTTTTTTTTCTTTAGTTTAAAAATATTTTTGAGTGACAAAAATACGTTGTAAAATACTTTTGTGACTTACCAATGTTTTCAAGACATGTTTAACTTGTTTTCAACACGTGAATTTCAGGTGAAGCTAATCTGAAATTCACGGTTTTGCTAATAACTTTTGAACCACTAAACCGATTTGAAATTCGACAAGAACCAGGCCAGGGGAACGGCAAATATATAGGCCGAACTTAAGAGTCCTCAGAATTGTGTTTCGAAAGTTGGCGTATTTTTTATCTCATAAATTCACGAAAAACCCTTTCCGAAATTCAGTCTTTTGCTTATAACTTTTGAACCATGGCACAGTGGATCGTGTAGAGCAATGGTTCCCAACCTTTGATTCTCGCCCCACTGGGGGGCAATTTGAAGGTTCCAGGGGGGCAACGAGCAAATTTTCAAGACTTTTTTTAGTCAAATTAACTACAAAAACTATTTTTTTTAGCAAAATTTACTGCAAAAATTTTGTTAATTGTTAAAAATTTTTACTAAAAACATAGGATACGTTCAGCAAAGAAAGCTGCTACTCAGCTGCTCCCCAACATTCTGCTGAACGGTTTGATTTTTGACATTTCAGTCAACATGTTGAGTGAGCGCTTCTCATCACTAGTAGCGTACACAATTTATGCTACATTTGATCACAAACTGATAGATAAGCTGTTTTATTGAAATTATTTATTTTTTTGGACGTTATTCAAAGAAGTAAACACAGCAAATCATAAAAAAGTATATTTTACAGCAAAAAATAAATGAAAGCGTCAAAAAATAAAAAATATTCCAATATTTTAAAACATTTACAAAAAAAATGCGTTCAGCAGATTCAACTAATCAAAACATGCTACATCTCAACTGTTGAGTAGCAGGTTTCTCTGCTGAACACGCTCATAGTTTAAATGCTTCCCAGCAGAAATAAATCGAGATTTTGGCGACACAGCATCTATTTATAGCATACCGAAGCGCATCCAAAGAGCGCTCTTAAGGATGCAGTAAAAGTAAGGGGAAAAAAGTTTAATTTTTTGTTAAGATTTTTTATATAAAACTTACAATTTAAAATTATTTTTTGATAAAATTTCAGACTTGCTTTCCTTTTTAATATTTTTAACACTTTTTGAATAAAAAAGTTTGAATTTTGGACGAAGACAGATGATTTTACTGCATCATTATTGCGCATTTATCAGCGCTGCAAAGAGTGCTTCAATCATAACATCTTTAACACATTTTGAATGATGATAAATAGGCTAACCAAAAAACAGCAAATGCTTTTTTGTTATTTCAAAGAATAAACCGATTTGGATTAAACACAGTCTGATAACGAAAAAACACAAAAATTAAAATACATTTGTTTTAACTTTTTTTTGCATATTTTTTCATTTATTGGTCTGTTTTTTATCTAATTTTTATATTTTTTTCTCTTTCTTACAACTTTTTTCTTGTAATTTATCTAGATTATTATTTTTTTTTTAAATCAAAAAAATGTTGCTAAAATTTTTACAAATACGTATTGTATGTATTTCAAAAAAATGTTTGCAGATTTTAAAATATTTTTCAGTATTTTTAAAAACAATTTTTTACTACACAATTTCCACTTTAATTTCAAATAATACAAATTATATTACGAAAAACTTACAATCATATTTTAGAAACTTAAATTGTATTTATAAAATTTCCAATTATAATTAAAATAATTAGTTAAGCTCAAGGTCTAAGTTGTTTAATAATTTTTTTATTTATTTAAATTATCAATATTTCGCTAACCTCTGGTTAGCATCATCAGGCATCTATAATTATAGTTAACAAAAAACAAAAAACTTTTTAACATCAAATCGTTATACATTGTCACACTGTGACAAAAAACATACAGACAAAATATAATGCACAAAAATAAAAAACTTACAAAGAGGAACAATAATAAAAAACACGTAACACAATGTTTTACATTTAAAATTGCACTAGTTCTTAATTCTATTTTTGTTTATAATATGCCTATATGATTTTGCTGAGCTTGTTTCCAAATCACTCTTAAAATTCATACGGTTCTCTTTACTTATATTTATTATGTTTAACATTTCAAGTGTATATCGTCGATGGTATTTCTCTTCTCTCTGCAATATCTCCACATTAGAAAAGTTTGGTGTGTGCCGTTTTTCTGCACAATGGGATGAAAGTGCTGTTTTTTGGGTTGAATTTTTGTTTAAATTTTTTAAATCAGATTTATGTCCTGCTAATCGCGTTTTTAATTTGTTTTTTGTCGTACCAACATATACCTTCTTACATATATTGGCTCCGTCCCCATTACAATTTATTTTGTAAATTACGTTCGACTTTTCCATTTTGTCTATTTTACTTTTTGTATTTGAAAAGAGTTGTTTCAATGTGTTTTCCGACCTCGGCGCTATTTTGTACTGTTCTTTGTTATAAATATCCGATTTTTCAATCCTTTCGGATATTCCAGGTACATAAGTCATGGATTTATACCATTTTTGATTCTCATCTACTTCTGTGTTTGGTTTGTTTTCAATTGATAAAAGCCTTTTGATAATGTTGTCCGGAAATGCATTTTGTTTTAAAATCTGTTTTATCTTCTTCTTATTTTCCACGTGAAAAAGTTCATCACTGATATTTAGAACTCTTTTTATCAAGTTGTTGGCAGTGTTCATGATGATGTTTTTTGGTTGGCACGAAAAGAAATTAATTATTCTACCTGATGCTGTAGGTTTTTGATACCAGTCTATTTTTAAGATGTTTCCCATTCTAATTACGAGGGTATCCAGGTATGGTAGTCGTCCGTTTATTTCTTCTTCTAATGTAAATTTAATGTTTGAATGAAAACTGTTCAGTTCTTGTAGCGTCTCATTTATTGCACTTATTTTCACAATCGCAAAAAGGTCGTCAACATATTTGGTTAAAATCTTCGGTTTGTTTTTCATTTTTTGCATGCACCGTTTCAAAAGCTCCTCCATCACTATATCGGCCACTATAGGTGACGCTGGCGACCCCATGGGTAATCCCTTCTTTTGTGTATAAATTTTGTCATTATATTTAAAATATCGGTTTTCCTTAATACAAAATTTTAATATATCCACGAACAAATCTTTTGGTATCGCTGTAAATTTCTCGATCTCCTCCCACTTTTCTTTGATCACGTCAATTGCAAAATCCACCGGTATACTCGGAAAGCTTAACTAATTATTTTAATTAAAATTACAACAAAAGGTCGAACAAAACACATTTTGATTATTTCCAATTATATTTCAAAAATTTCCAATTATTTTTCAGAAATTTTCATTTATAACTTAAAAATTTACAATTATATTTCAAAAATTTTCCAATTATATTTCCTAAATTTCTATTTCAGAAACTTCCACTTATATTTCAGAAATTTCCATTTATATTACAAAAATTTCCAATTGTATTTAAGAAATTTACATTTGTATTTCCAAAATTTTCTAAATACTTTTCAGAAAATTCCATTTGTATTTTAAAAATTTCAATTTTGATTTCAAAATTTTCAAATTTTTTTTTTATTCTGCTTAAATCAGCTCTGAAAAGATACATGAATTCACTGCATCTTTAATCAGCGCTCTAAAGACACGTGATTTCAGTGCATCTAAAGAGCGCTTTTTCTGTGTATCCAACTAGCGCTCTAAAGTGGGACATCGCCTTAGAGAATCATGCATGAATTCAGCACGTTTGGAAGCGCTACTTGACTTGGGATTCCTTTCCAAAAGCTGCTGCTAGTTCAGCAAAATTTCTGCTGGGTTATTTTACAAAAACTTTGCTGAACCTGTAGTAATTTTTCATTAGAAACAAAAATTAGAAAAATTAAAAAAAAATTCTTGAGTGTAGGGGGGACAAAGCAATTTTTTTACCTTAAAAGTGGGGCGTGGCGTAAAAAAGGTTGGGAACCATTGGTGTAGAGTAAACACCCGGTAATATTTTTTCGCTGTATTTTTTTAATAAAATTGTCTTTTTATATTTTTTAGCGGCCTCTGACTCCGAATTTGGCAAAAAAAAAAAAAAAAAAATTCAAAAAAATCAAAAATGGCGATTTTTTCATGTTATATATGGTTTGAATTGAGAAAGGTGTGAAAGAAAAATTTATTTTTCTAAAAATTTAAGACATCCTGGTTCGTTTTTTACTAGTTTCATATAACCCAGTTATTATAATCATCAGAAAAACTTTTAATGTCAAATTTATTCAGTTAATAATCATTTATATTCTATATGTGAAAATTATTAACAGATCGCAGCCGCCAAGGATTGAACCCATGAATCTGTAATGTTTTTGCTATTAACTGCCTCTTAGGTACGATCACTCTAGACCAAGGTTGGCAATTGATACCCACCCAAAATAACGGTATTTGGCTATTGCACCGCAACCAATAAAGATATGGACATTTTTAAAACGATTATGAAAGTCAATAAAATTTCTAATATTTTTGATGTGTTACTTCGTGTTTGTACTGGTTGCTTTTCGAAATATAGGCCAATACCTTTATAATACCGTTTGAAACGGTATTTTAAAGGTATTGGCCTATAGAACGAAAATGAACCGGTACAAACACGAAGTAACACATAAAAAATACTAGAAATTTCATCTACTTTCATAATTGCTTTTAAAAATGTCCATATCTTTATTGGTTCCGGTACAATAGCCAAATACCGTTATTCTGGGTGGGTATCGATTGCCAACCTTGCTCTAGACCGATACGCTAAGTTGGCTGTTAAGCAAGTATCAACTAAATCATGGTTTTTCAATTCTTGTGTGGTTGTTGCTGTTGTTTTTTCGTACAGAAGAAGGTGAAATTGCATTATGGTGAATAAATTCAATTTTTTAGTAATCATCATTCGTCCTCCTCTCCTTCATCAACTCTGATCTAAGTACTTATTTTGCAACCTTGCTAGAACATGGTCTATATTTTGTAGACACAAATGTTAGGTGTTGCCACTTTCCAAAGATACTAAGTATTATTGCCACTTTTTGCAATTTTGCAACATTCGCGTTCATTAAACGCATACGTTTATAATTTTCTTTTAGTACTGCTTCAAATAAAAAATTTAAACCAAACAAGTTGAAAAGTTAAATTCGACTTGGCCGAATCTATGAATACTAGAGTTGTCAATTATTCGACTTTTAACTTTGTTCGAATAATTCAAATAATTGTTTTTCCTCGTTCGATCAAACGATTAAAGATCAAAATTTATTCGATTAATCGAAGAGAATAACGAATAAAAAAATTATTTTAAAAAGTATTTTTATTAACAAAAAAAAACAAGTAAGAAAATTATAGTCGGTCAAGACCGACCATATAATACCCTACACCAGAGTTTCCCGGACCATGGGTCCCAATTTCAAACATGGACTGATTAGATCTATATTTTGTCAAATCTTTAATAAGTGTAAAAAGCAATCACTAATCAAATTTGAGTGGAATAGGCTTCTTTTTGTTGACAATAAATCGCTTCAACTGAATGTCGGGCGAAATTTCCACATGGGACCTAAGTCCAAAATGGTCTGATGATAATTAGATTTGATAAGGTTATTAAAGTACGCGTTTAACATACACAAACAGAATTTTAATTAAATATTTTCTATTTTCATGAAAATTGAGAGATTTATGTGAAAATCGGGAAGGTGGTTTGTATGGGGGCTACTAGAAGAACTGGTTCGATTTCTTTGAAATTCGGAATGGTGATTTGTGTGTATAAAACATTAATTCCTGCCAAATTTTGAAAAGATACCTATTAAAACGCGACTATTAGAGTCATTTGAGCCAAAACTAAAGAGGACCTTTGTATGGGGGCTAGGTCTAAATATGGACCGATTTTTTCCAATTTCAATAGGCTTCGTCCTTGGGAAAGAGGCTTAAGTTTTAAATTTAAAGTCAATTGATCGATAATTGCGACCTGTATCGTGTTTACACCGTTTACATGGACAGACAGACGGACGGACGGACGGACGGACGGACGGACGGACGGACGGACGGACATCGCTAAATCGACTCAAAAAGTGATTCTAAGTCGATCGGTATACTTAAAAGTGGGTCTAGGACCAATATTTCGGGTAGTTACAAACATCAGCACAAACTCATTATACCCTGTACCACAGTGTGGTGTAGGGTATAAAAATAAACAATTCATATTTTTATAATCTTAAAATAAGAAAGTTAAATTTTTTATTAACGAAAAAATGCATACAAAACTTAAAAATAAAATAGTTAAAAGTTAAAAAAACTTAAAAATTGAATAACTGAGATCACTTTTAATTAATGGATGTCGATTTTAATACTTGTTGAGAAATAATTCAAATACAAATTATTATTTGAAGTATTCAGACAAAATATATCATAAATGATTTTAATTTTTGTCAAATAAGACAATTTAAGTTGTTCTTAAAGCCCCTATGACACTACATTTTTTTTGTATTGATGGAATTTATGTGAACAGTGCAAATATATCACCATAGGAAATCTAAATAAGTGTGAATAGTAAAAGCATACTAAAAAAAACAGTAAACGTCAAATTTTATTCGTGTGTTATCGATAAATTTGGTTATCAAATGATTGAATGTCAAAAAAAAATGTAAAAATTTTACATTTTTTTTTGACATTTACGCATGAATGATATTAAGTGTTGCCAACTTTTCTGTTTTTCATTAAATGAAGCGATTTTTTTGTTTTTTTTTACGGTTTTTGGTATTTATTAAGCGGGTTTTTATTTAAATAAAAGTAATCATCACTATTTGTTTGTTTATTTTATGTTTATTTTATGTTTCTTTTTCATTTCTTCTTTTGCTGTTTCATTCTATCAATTAATAAAAAATAAAATACAAAAAAAATGTAGTGTCATAGGGGCTTAAGAAATAATCTTTTAAAAATAAAAGTTGACTCAATTTTTTTGCTTTCAAACGATTTTTGGTTTTTGTTTTTATTAAATTAGTTTTTGAAAACACTCTTACGCTAATAGTTTTTCTATTTTTTCTGTTCTTTTTCAGATTTTTTGAAATATATCATATCGTCTGATATATCGCTGAAGTCCTATTTATTTTCTAAATTTTTAATACTTTGAATTGAAACATTTAACTCGCATAAAAGATTATTATTTTCATTAATAATAACTTCCTCTATTTCAATACTTTTATCTGAATTATTGTGATTACTTTCAACATAAAATAATCTGGAGTATAATTCATTTGCATATTCTTTTGTTTCGCTTTTTGGAGAATATTTTAAGAAACTTTCATTGCTCGGAAAATTTCCAGAATTTAGAAATTTTTTTAACATATTTAACACTTTTATACGTCTCTCATTAATTATTATTTCAATACGTTTTAGTAAGTCTGATGCAAAAGAATTATTAAATTATTTATTAAAAACTTGATAACTCCCTCTAATTCTATAATGGATGTGCTATCCAGGGCTATGGCTACAATATATTTTAACTTTCCTAAATTTTGTATAAAATCTTTCAAAATTTATGAAAATAAATCAAATTCTAAGCATTTATTTAATTTTTTAATTAAAAAAAATTGTTCGATTAATCGACATTAATTAATCGATTTATTCGTTATTCGAAAATCGTCATTTTTTAATTATTCGAACAAGAGTTGGGTTTTGTTTGATCGATTAATCGAATTATTCTTAATCGACTGACAACTCTAATGAATACCCTCCACAATGCCCTTTTTAAGTGATAGTAAATTTTCTAACGTGAAAAAATAAAATTTTTGATTAGAAATATTTTATTTTGTGTAAAAACACTTTTTTAAACTAATTTTTGAAAAAAAAAAATAATTTGCTAAATTTTTTTTTGAGTGTAAAATTTTTTTTGAGTGTAAAATTTTTTTCGAGTGTATTTTTTTTTTTTTTAGTGTAAAAATATTTTTGAGTGACAAAAATACGTTGTAAAATATTTTTGTGACTACAATGTTTTTAAAACATGTTTAACGGGTTTTCAACACGTGAATTTAAGGTGGAGCTAATCTGAAATTCATGGTTTTGCTAATAACTTTTGAACCACTGGACCGATGTGGCTGAAATTCAAAATAAACCAGGCCAGGGGAACGGCAAATATATATGCCACACTTCAGCACCCTCAGAATTGCCGTTCGAAAGTTACCGTGTGTTTTATCTCGTAAATTCCAGAAAAACCCTTGCCGAAATTCACTCATTTGCTTATAACTTTTGAACCACTAGACCGATTTCGCTGGATTGCAATACCAACCTGACCAGGTAAATGCCCAACATATGTGCCAAACTTCAGGAGCATCCGTAAAGTCTTTCAAAAGTTAGCGTGTTTTCAACAGACAGACAGACAGACAGACAGACAGACAGACAGACAGACAGACAGACAGACAGACAGACAGACAGACAGACAGACAGACAGACAGACAGACAGACAGACAGACAGACAGACAGACAGACAGACAGACAGACAGACAGACAGACAGACAGACAGACAGACAGACGGACAGACGGACGGACGGACGGACATCGCTAGATCGACTTAAAATCGATCAAGGATCATGAATATATATAGTTTATGGGGTCCTAGACCAATATTTCGAGGTGTTACAAACGGAATGACAAACTTATATATACCCTCTATCACTAGAGTGGAGGGTATAAAAATAATTGATCATGTGATTAAAACTTGTAGTAGTTTTATACCCATTTTCTTTAACCCCGCCGAAATGTTTGACGGTTAAAATTTCGGGGTAATTTTTCTCAGTGTATTTTTTGCCGAATTTGAAAAAAGTCTTAGTCAAATTATTAAAACAGATGATATTTATAATTTATATAAAGCGGTATAGCCTTTCATTTCTATTTTTCGCGTTATATCGCGTTTTGTGAATTTTGCTATCAACGCAATTTTTTAGCAAACTAAGCATGCAGTGTTTTAAAACAAGTCCCTATTATAATATTAGCATAAAAAATAAAGATAAATTACCCATCTTCTATGAAAAATTACATTAAAACTGAAAAAATCCAAAAATAAAATATTTTGGATCCCAATATCTCGTAAACCATTACAAATTTCAAAATTCTAAGAGCATACATGAACTCAGCGACCCTTAATCCATACGGGACACAAATTTCAATGATTTTGGATGATTATTTTTACCCTTTGACCGGGACTTTTGATTTTCGATCCACTGTGCATGGGACCGATTTCGCTGAATTGAAATGCCAACCCTTACTAGGTTAATGCTCAATATATATGCCAAACTTCAAGAGCCTCCGTAAAGTCCTTCAAAAGTGAACGTGTTTTCAACAGACAAACGGACAAATGGACTGACATCGCTAGATCGTCTTAAAATCGATCGAGGATCATGAATATATATATTTTATGGAGGGTATAAAAATGTAATGTAGATAATTTTTAAAGCTTTAATTTAAGCTTGCTAGCGCCCAAATTGAGTAAATAATAAATGTGCTACGAGGGTCGATCTGGAAAATGAAATTATTTATAAACATCTTTCAAAATATTTTTTTTAAATATGACTTTTTTTCGAATTTTCCGATCGCCGGGCAAATTATGGTTCGTTTTGTTCTAAAATCTCTATGTTTAAATTTTTAGCCTGATCGGACAAAATTGATCATTGCCTTTGGGGAGATGAAATTTTTGCCCCAAAAAAAAACCTCCCATGCAAACTAAACATTTTTTTTTATTTTTTATTTTGTTGTTTGTTTATTATGTTGCTTGATTACACAGAAAATTTTTTTTTTTTCAAATTACTAGGAAAAGTCTCGTAATCCCATTTTACCGATATTTGACAGTTTTCCTTATTTTTAAACAAACAAATCCCAGAAGAAGTTGGAAAATCCCAACGAAACGTAGGATGAAATAATGAATAAATAGTCTTTTATTTACATTGGAATGACCTTGAAAGCCTGCTTAGATTAATTCTAAAAAAAATATTTATTATCCGCCATGCGGATAATAAATCATACAAAATCATTTAATGGTTTTGTATGGTTTATTATCTGCTTGTGGGAAGCACAGCTGAGTGCTACCGGACGCGTCATAGGTTGCGGATAATGATACGTGCCGTAGATATACGGTGTAGCTGCTTTATGCAGTCGCGGACAATCAGCGGATTAGAGAAGAGGGTCTCAGAGAGGCACAGGTGGCACTGTGTTCTTATTAAATTCTGAGTGCCTTTGAGGCTCTAATTGACGTGGCGAATAATTGGCGCCACTAAATAGCCAGTCCCGCCAATCTTCAGAAGGCAACGGGAAACCACTGGAGATGGAAACAATTCCCATGATAATTACATACATAATGAACGAAGAATCAAATCAATGGCCCTCAGTCTCCGGCAATACGAGGGTGCTAAGAATCCCCGGAGGTAAAAATAAAAATGTTCTAAAGATTGGAACGTGGAATGTTCGCGGTTTGAGCGAAGATGGAAAGTTTGAGAATACAGTTAAAGAAATGCAAAGATTGAAAATTGATATACTTGGAGTAAGTGAAACCTGGTTACGAGAATCAGGACAGAAACAAACTACTGGCGCTAAAATGTTTTACTCTGGTAACGATACTACACGACATAGACGTGGAGTAGGAGTAATTGTGGCCCAAAATATATGTAACAGTGTTTATGAATTCATACCTATTTCTAACAGAGTTATATTGCTCAAACTACATTCTAAACCTGTCAGTTTTAATGTAATACAAGTTTATGCTCCAACAGCAGATAGCAGTGATGATGAAATTGAATCGTTCTATTCAGAAATAAACGATGTTTTGAAAACAACGAAATCTCACGATGTAAATATAATAATGGGTGATTTTAACGCAAAAGTTGGTGATGAAGCTACTATAAATATTACTGGCATTTTCGGGCTGGGACAAAGAAACGAAAGAGGGGACCGCCTAATCCAGTTCTGCCAGGAAGAAAAATTTAAAATTGCCAACACATTCTTTAGTCTACCCCCCAGACGTCTCTACACCTGGAAATCACCCAGGGATTCTAGTCAAAATATAATACGTAACCAAATTGATTATATTTTAATAAACAAACGCTTTGGTTCATCTATAAAAAATGCACAGACCTATCCGGGAGCTGATATCCCAACAGACCACAATCTGTTAGTGGCAAATGTCAAGTTAAAATTATCTTCAATAAAAATAAAACCAAAACCAAAACATCTGGATCTAGACAAATTGAAAAACGCAAATATTAAGCAGAATTTAGCCTCACAAATTAATGAAGAGATCTGTGAATTGATGAGCGAAGGAATTAACCCAATTATCCTTTGGAACCAAGCAAACAAAGTTTTAAACGATAAGGCCATCCAAAATCTAGTTGTCAAAACACGGCGCGCAAAAGAAATGTGGATTTCAGAAGAAATCCTTGACTTAATGGATAAAAGAAGAACATTTAGAAACGTTAATCGAGAAAAATATAATCGTCTTAATAAAATAATAAGAGCAAAGGTTCGCAATGCTAAACTAACATGGATTAAAGAACAATGCGAAGAAATTGAAAAACTACAGGAAGTACATGACGATTTGAATTTACACAAAAAGCTTAAAGAATTATGTAACACCCGAATTTTAATTTTAATGTTCTTCTAAATAATAATAAAGAAATAGTTACAGATTCAAACGAAAAAATTGGAATTTGGGAGCAATATATTCGGGAACTATTTAATGACAACACCAGAACTAATCCAGAAAACATTAGCGATACATTCTTAATCGACGACAGTGCACTCTATATTACAAAATCCGAAATAGTAACCGCAATTAAGTCTGCGAAAAACAACAAAGCTGTTGGCTGTGATGAATTACCAGCGGAAATAATAAAACTAATTGATGATAATGGCATCGAAATTTTAAAAACTGTCTTCAACCACATTTACAACACTGGTGAATTTCCCGAAAGTTGGTTAAGTTCAACATTCGTAGCACTCCCAAAGAAAAACAACGCAAGAAATTGCAAAGATTTTAGACTGATAAGTTTAATGAGCCATACACTCAAAATCTTTCTAAAAATAATTCATCAGAGAATTTACAGTCAATACGAAAACTCAATGGGTCGTACACAATTTGGATTTAAGCAGGCCATGGGCACGCGTGAAGCATTATTTTGTGTCCAAGTTCTTGTCCAAAATTGTAGAGATGTAAAGAAAGACGTTTTTATGTGCTTTATAGACTATGAGAAAGCCTTTGACAGAGTTCAACACGACAAATTAATTAATATTCTAAGATCATTAGGCTTGGAGCACAGAATAATTACATGCATACAAAACCTCTATTGGCATCAAACGGCAGAAGTCCGCGTAGGGAACATTACAACTCGGAATATACCAATAAATAGAGGTGTAAGACAAGGCTGCATTCTATCACCCTTGTTATTCAATGTTTACTCAGAACAGATTTTTGGCGAAGCTATTGAAGATATAGAACTGGGTACAGTGACGGTCCGTGAAGTTGTCACTGGGTGTTCTCTAATTTTTAAAAACAGCAAATTTAAAAATAAAATTCATGTTTTCCTGGACCTAACACAATCCCGAGATAGATAAAGATCCGATGTAATTAGTTTTGTATATTTTTGAGTAAGATGCAGCCCAAATTCTTTTTTATTGCCGTTTTGTTGCCTCACCACATCGACAATTAACAAAAAACATTATTTCGCAAATAAACGGAGCACGAAAGTGAATTTTGGCTGCATGTCAATAAAAAATAATAAAACTGAGACTTTGTCTATCACGGGAACGTGTTACGTCCAGAAAAACATATATTATATACATAATTTTGATATTTCAAATAAGTAGAGAACACCCAGTGACAACTTCACGGACCGTCACTGACTGGGTATCAAGGTAAATGGCCAGTATATAATTAACATTAGATATGCCGATGATACAACACTTTTGGCTGACAGTTTAGCAGATCTGCAGCTCCTTTTGGATAGAGTTTGCCAGTACAGCAAACAATATGGCTTAGATATAAATATTGCCAAGACTAAATATATGATAATAAGTAGAGAAAGTGTAATCCAATATGCAAATACATCCATGAACGTAGATCACACACAAATTGAAAGAGTATTTAATTTTAAATATCTTGGATGTTGGCTCAACGACAGCTGGGACTGTGACAAAGAAGTAAAATGTCGGATCGAAATGGCCAGAAATGCTTTCTGCAGGTTCAGAAAAATTTTAAGCAACCGAGACGTCAACATCAATCTACGTTTACGATTTTTAAAATGTTATATTTGGTCAGTATTGCTATATGGGGCTGAAACATGGACGCTAAAAGTACTTAGCATGAACAGACTGGAAGCATTCGAAATGTGGTGCTATCGAAGAATCTTAAACATAAAATGGACCGATAGAGTACAAAATATTGAAGTACTAAGAATTCTTAATAAAGATCGTGAACTTTTAAAACATATTAAACGACGAAAAACAGCATATCTCGGTCACATAATCAGAGGACCAAAGTATGAGTTATTACAGCTCATTATCCAAGGCAAAATCGAAGGAAGACGTGGTATTGGTCGAAAACAACTATCGTGGCTAAGAAATATACGAAACTGGACTGGGTTACGAACGATCAATGAACTTATAACCACCGCAAGAAGCCGAGATGATTTTTTAAACATAATTAATAGTATAGAATAAGGTTGCAATTGTACATTAGGTAAATGTATGAAGTAGAATCAATGACATGTATTTTTTTATGTATTTGTGTAAACCAATACACAACAAAAAGTTATAAATGAAATTTTTATAAAATGTATGTAATCGCTTACATCCAGTAGTGGATATGCAAATAAAGAAGATTAAAGAAAAAGGTCGATTAATAAATAACATTAAGCAAATTTGGATTGAATTGTAAATTTACAATTTTATTGGTAAAAACCTTGTAAAATTACAAAATTATTGGTAAAATGCTTGTAAAATTACTAGGAAGGTAGAGCGAAACGGACACAAATTTTGGATCAAAAACTATGACGATTTTTAAGGAACCCAACTAGGTCTAGGCCCATCGGGGTCCGAACCCAATGGGGACCTCAAATGTGTTTGAACTAAGTTGAAAAAAAAAAAATCAGTTCACTAATATTTGGCAAAACATTTTTGCTAACTTTACCAAAAAAATTGTGGGTTCAAAATCAGCAAATTTTCTTGTAGGTTTACAGGATATTTTATCCCCCAGGGGCATGGGTTAATATTTTCCGATATGGCTAAAAATTTAAACCAAGAGTTTTTGGACCAAAACGAACGATATTTCGCCAAGCAATCGACAAAAGTAATTTTTTGTGATAAAATATATAATTTGAAAAAAAGGGTAAAAAAGCGCAGTTTTTGCTGTTTTTTGATACATTTCAGAATTCGATAAAGAGATCACGGATAGGAAAAATTTTTGTTTGTGGATATGTCATTAAAAGCAACATCTCAGCCTAAATCGTTTTAAGTCAAAACTAAAAAAAAAAAAAAAATAATTTTTAGAGTAGGACCCCAAAGCACTTTTTTTCGAAGTCAATTTCGAAACGGAAGGGTTTATCCCACCAAAATTAAATTTTTAGTCGTTAATAAGATAATCAAGTAAAATAATAATTTAAAAAAAATTTAAAAAATCCAAAAAAAAAATGTTTGGTTTGTGTGGAAAAAAAAAATTTTTGGGGCAAAGCTTTAACGACCCAAAAGCAAGGGTTAGTTTTGGCCGATTTGGCTTAAAATTTAAACAATGTGATTTTATAATTTGGTCGGCGATCGACGAAATTCGAGAAGAGTCATTATTCGTGTCACCCTAGTGTACATTTGATTTGAACTTCTGTAAATCAAAAGTGTAGGGAAAGACCTTCACAAGAAGCTTATTCCTCTTACGGGTTGCTGGTTCGAAAAACGAATTTTTCGTAAAATGCGATGTGCAAAACAAATTACACTTTGAAACTTAAAAAACGGGCTCATTCCAACGAACACTGCACTGTATTCTCATGGCCAGAATATCAACTGTGTCCGATTCCTCAGTATCTACAAAAACCATAGATACAGATGACCATGTTAAATCCACTTTTCCGTGGGTTTACATACAATATTGGGTCTTACGTGCATGTAAATCGAACTTGTTTGCATGATCCACTCGGAGATTGTAGAAAGGTCTTGATTTTGCCGCACGAGCCCAACCTCATTAAGGCTTGGCCTGCGATCAAAGGAAAATAAATGACAAATGTTGCTGTCATCTGCAAAAAGAAAATAGGGTTGGAAGTAGAGATTGGCAGATTAGAGTGTGATTCACGTAATTCTCTCGTGATCACGCGTGAGTGTGACTGAATTCAATTTTGCTCACGTGATTGTGAGTGAGTGTGAGTGGAGAAAAAATTGCGTGAGTGAGCGTGCGTTTTTAAGATTTTCGCGTGAGTGGGTGTGAGTGATTATATTTTCTTTCGTACAAAAAAAAAAAACAACAAAAAAATTAAAATATTTGGGTGATTCAAAAATGCCTGTTGTGAGCGTGAGTGAGTGTGAATAAAAAATCACTCACGAGCCCATCACTTGTTGGAAGTTTAAACGAGAAGGTCATTAATAAATATAATTAATAGAGTAGGAGATAAAACAAAACCTTGCGGTAGCCCTGAATTTAGCTGAAGCTAATATAACCTCTGAGAAAACACGAAGTAAATCGAGAGTAGTCATTACCGACTTCAAAAGAAATATGTTTTGGACACGAGTGCCTCGCAATCAAATGCCTTGAAAATATCAAGAGCAAGAGGGAATGGACTCCAAAAATTAATATTTGATTTTAAAGATGACACAAAAGATCCTTTTGCATATATGTATGTATGTAAGGTTTGGCATGAGGGTTTACTCTATAAAATTAAAAATGTGTTACCACTAAATACGCATAAATTACTCGAAAGCTATATAACGAAAGCTAGGAGAACGATTTTGTTAGCACCCCTCATTTTATACAATCTGGAGTTCCACAAGATAGTATCTTGGGACCGCTTTTGTATATTCTATACACTTCTGACATGCCAACAAATTCCAATACCCACACTTCCACATTTGCTGACGATACTGCTATTTTAAGCATCCATGACAACCCGATTGAAGCTACACGAATACTGCAGAGTTACATTCTTCCAATGTTGGAAATCGATATCTTTTCAATACCGTTATCCGTTTCAAAACACTTTAAATCGAATACCGGTACCAATACCAATTCCGAAACTCAGTTTTAGTATCGGATACCGGTATCTAAAAACCTTTTCCTTCGGTACCGATACGTACCGTAATTGAAACGGTTTTTCCTAAAAAACATGATGTTTTAACAAAAAATAAATTTGGTTTTTGGACTTCGTGGTTCAAAAATTATTAGAAAAACCGTGAATTTCAAATTGGTTTTACCTTTAGTTCACGTGTTAAAAACCCCGTTATACCAGTTTGAAAAACATTGAAGAGTCAGAAAAGTACTTTTCAAAGTTTTTTTGCCACTCACAAATATTTTTACAATTAAACAAAAAAAACTTACACTCGAAAAAAATTTTACACTAAAAAAAAAATGTATTTTTTTTTCAAAAACTACAAAAAAAAGTTTTTTACTCATAATAAAATATTTCTAATTTAAATTGTTAACATTTTTCACGTTCGAAAACTAACTATCACTTTAAAAGGGCACTGTGAAGAGTATTCATGGATTCAGCTAACAAGGGAAGTCTCCCTGGTGTCACCCTCCAATCTTCATGAAATTTGGATTAATTGTTCAGAACGAAAATTAATTCGACACGTATTTTTTTTTTAGCGGCCCAATCTCATTTTTAGGGGGGTCGATTTGTATGGGGGGAAGTTGTCCTTTTTCAGTTTTTTTTTTACGATTTACGCATATTTACTCAAAATTAATATAGGCATATTTGGTATCAGATTAAAGTCGGGTATCAGATTAAAGTCGGGTGACATAAGGGAGACTTCCCCTGTAGTCGAATTTAACTTTTCTACATTTTTTACATATTTTTTTTTTTTTTATTTTTGTAAAACAAATGAAACAAATGAAAAATGCTAAAAATAAAAACGTAAATACGTGTTTAATTTTAAAATTGAAAAAAAAATATATTTTTTTTAAGTTTTTATGTGTTTTTTTATATTTTTAGCATTTTTTTTCGATGATACCGGTACGTACACTGAAAAAAATAACGTTCCTGATATTAATGAAACGCATTCATTATTTTGTGTTCATTACACAAATGAAGGAATTCATATGCTGATTGACATTTCATGCATGTCATGAACAAATTTAATGAAACTTGTTTCATTAGATTTCATAATTTCATTAAAAAATATCATAAGATTTTTTAGAACCAAATACAACTCTGCGTTGCGAATAAGAGAGGGAAAACAGAACAAAAACATACGACGTTTTATTACACCACGCGTGTTAAATCTAAATGTAATTTTAACATGTGTGTTAACTTTTTTCTAATAAAATAAAATAATTTTATATTTTTTTGCTTTGTTATTGAAACTTGTGTGTGTGTTATGCTGGTTATATCTAATTGAAATTACAAGTGAAAAGTTCTTTATAAGTGTTTCTTCTAACTGTTTCTTATAATATATAATATAATTTGCAACAGAACAATAGTTATTTATATATATATATATCCGCTAATCTCCAGCTTGGGAGCAAACGGCCTCAGTTAATAGTCTCCAACTCGTTCTGTTTGGTGCTGTTCGTATCGCATCTGCCCATGAATAGCCAATCGGTTGTAACTCTCTTTCAACGGTTTTGCGCCATGTATTTTTAGGTCTGCCTACCCTCCTTTGACCTTGGGGGTTGTACTGTAGAGCTATTTTGGCAAGGGTAATTTGTGTTGTTCCATTGTTCCATGTTTTTAATTTTAAAGTCATCGCGTTTTTTTCTTTTATAGTTTACCTTATATGGCAATTCAGACCAATTTAAGGTTGGAGTAAAACTTTGTTGTGCGTAAACAGTCACAGAATCAATTCCGTTCGGAAGTGGTTCACTCGTGAAACGCAAAGCAAATATTTTTTTTGGAATGAAACCACTTTTAGCAATTCAATTCCACTTTGATTTGTGAAAGTGATTTCATTCCCAAAAAAATATTTGTTTGGCGTTTTACGAGTAACCCCTCTTTCAAATCCTTTCGGAATTGAGTCTGTGGCATACCCCTAAATAAAATTTCAGTGACGGTTACATGTGACTTACCATAATTGGTATTAAGGCAAATTTTCACTTATGGGTGTATGATACTTGCTTGTTTTTGGTAACTAATTCCTAACTTTATTAGGGGCTTTCTATGGAAATTTCGATAACATTAACCCACATGAATTTATCGTAATTCCCATAGAAAAACCCTAATAAAGTTAGCAACTAGTTACTTGTAAAAAGCAATTATCATACGCTCATTTAATCAATGGATATTTTCATACATTTTATGAAAAACCTCATAAAACGTTTCAAACAAGTTCTACGAATATTTTCATTATTTATATGCAAGTTTTCATTGAAAGGAACTTTAATGACACCAGTTTCATTAATCAAATGAAACCTGTCTTCGGTTGAAAACGTGAGTCATTTTTCATTAAGGTTATGCCAATTTTCATTAATTTCACGAAGCTGTTTTTTTCAGTGTAGCTGTATCGACGTTTCGGGATCGGTAATACCGCAACCGATTCAACTCAAATACCGTAACCGATACCGATACCGAAATAAATAAAAAAAACGATACCAATACCGATATCGATACCGTTATTCGTTTCGATTGTCAACCTTGCATTCTTCAATTAGAAGAATGGTTACAAAAGTGGAAGGTAAATGATCAAAAATGTGTTCACGTAACTTTCACGTTGAAACTTGTTCCCACATTCATATTAATAACCACAATGTACCCCAACATACAAATGTTAAATACCTTTGTAATCATCTTGATCG
>CAWUER010000770.1:0-49363 GCA_963921195.1 Pegoplata infirma | reverse complement strand
TGTAAATTACACTGTGCTACAGTGGAAAAATACTTTTGGTGTGACATAGTATAGGTTGTTGGTCTTGTCAAGTAGATCACAAAAATGCCCATTAAACTTGCCAGACACCCTAAAATTTTAGAGTTATTGTCAAAAAACGTTTTTTTTTGACTTTTCTCACTAAACCTTGTGTAATTCAGAAAATTTTCAACCGATTTTAAATTTTTAAACTGTTTTGGATAGAAAAAGGATAGGGCTTTCCATGTGTGTCAATACGTAAAAGAAACATATCTATTGACTTTTTCTATAAAATAATTTTTTTGTTATTTTTTGAAAAATTTTTCGAGTTTATCGATTTTTTTCTACTATAGTTCGTTTAACAACCTTTATATTTATGAGCGTTTTTTTAAAGATAATTTAATTCTAAATACGATAAGCTTTATCCTGAAAAAATCAGATAATAATTGTCAGAGGTGTGATAATTTTTCTAAAAAAGAAAATTAAGATTTTGCAGGAAATCGCCGTTCAGATAACCCAGGCAAAAAAATAAATTTTTCGCGCGCTGAATCCGAATCTGGCCTTTAAATTGCTCTATCTCGTCAGGTTTTTGAGATATTTAACATAAATTGATATATCAAAAACTTAATAAGATAGCGCAATTTCAAGGTCAAATTCGAGTTCATGAGGTCAAAGACCTTTAAAATAATGATACGCGACCTCTCAGTATGTTCGTTTATTTTTTTTGCCTGGGTTATCAGCACGGCAATTTCATACAAAATCTTAATTTTCTTTTTTAGAAAACTTATCACAACTCTGTCAATTATTATCCGATTTTTTTGGCATAAAGCTTATCGTATTCACAATTAAATTTTCTTTAGGAATACGTTTATTAATATAAATGTTGTTGAACAAACCATAGCAGAAAAAAATCGATAAACTCAAAAAATTTTCAAAAAATAACAAAAAAAAATAGATATTGTTGAAAAAATCAAAACATATCTTTCTTATATGTATAGACCAATTCACACGCATAAAAAACCCTATCCTTGTTCTATCCAAAACAGTTGAAAAATTTAAAATCGGTTGAAAAATGTTTAAGTTACACGTGGTTTAGTGAGAAAAGTCCCAAAAAAACGTTTTTTGACAATAACTTTAAAATTTGAGGGTGTCTGGCAAGTTTGATGGGCATTTTTGTGATCTTTTCGATGAGACCTACAACCTTAACTACCTAATTTTTGAAGTATATTCGATTTTGTGTTTTTTGTAGCACAGTATTATTTTTTGTTTAAATATTACATGTCTGTACATTAAATCTATTTTAAATTGTAAACAACAATTAGACACCATATCAAAATTAGTATTTGCAATTAAATTTTATGAAATTGTGTTTGTATAATTGTCTGTTTTAATAACTAATTTTAATAAACAAAAAGAAAATGTAATAGAAAATTCATAATGTAACGCTGCAGGCTGAAAAGCAACTCAGCATCTTTGAAAAAGTGTTGCGTATGTGCAATTAATTTTAAAGAATGTTTTGTCTATCGGAAAACTTAATTTTAAATTAAACCGTATTTTGATTTTTCAAATTTGGCGGCTAATCGAATTTTGTGTTCACAAACTATCGTTCCAAATTTTAAAGGAATCGGACCAGTTCTCGTTGTTGTCCTCATACAAACGACCCTCCCGAAATTCCCATAAATCTCTGAATATTCATGAAAATCTATCTATATATATAAAAGAGTAGGGTGAGTGAGTGACTGACTGACTGACTGACTGATTCATCATCGCCCAGCCCAAACCGCTGAAGCTAGAGACTTGAAATTTGGACTGTAGGTTCACCTCCCGGAATATAGATCCACTAAGGCTGGATTTTTGCCAGTGTTGATTCTAAGGGGGTAAAAAGGGTAAAAAACTGTACTTTTGGTACTTTTTATATCTCCCGAAATAATGGTCGTAGAGACTTGAAATTTGGACTGTATGTTAACCTCCCGGAACATAGATCCACTAAGGCTGGACTTTTGCCAATGTTGATTCTAAGGGGGTAAAAAGGGTAAAAAACTGTACTTTTGGTACTTTTTATATCTCCAGAAATAATGGTCATAGAGACTTGAAATTTGGGCTGTATGTTCACATCCTGGAATATAGATCCCGTAAGGCCAACGTTGGAATGAAGTTGGCGGCGACGGTACCAACGTTGGCGAATCATACCCGTTTCTAAGTCTACGACGTCATTCCGAGGTTGAAATGATAACAGTGGCCAACGATCGCTCGACTTTTGTTTTAACGTTGGGTTAACATTGATTTTACAAATTTACGACATTGGACTTAACTTTTGCTTAGGGATGTATTGAAAATCTCGATGTCGTGCTTTTTAGTTACCATTTTGTACAAATTGGTTAAAAAAGCAACTACTTAAGTGTTCACTTAGATTAAAGAGTTGAGGTCTATGTAAATCGAAAACTTAAAAAAAAAATAAAAATGTTAAACTTTTAAATTTTAATCTATAGTGTAGTGTTTTATGTAAACACAAAGTTGTGCCAACACAATATTTTTAGTAAAACTGTTTTACATTATACAATGTTGTATTTTTGGCTAGCCCGATATTGTACCAACACAAATTTTTTGGTACGGTTGGCAATTTCTGACTGGGAATGCTCATAGAGACTTGAAATTTGGACTGTATGTTCACCTCACGGAATAAAGATCCCCTAAAACTTGATTTTTGCCAATGTTGATTCTAAGGGGCTAAAAATGGTAAAAAACTGTACTTTTGGTACCCATTATATTTCCTTAAATAATGGTTCCAGAAACCTAAAATTTGAAATGTAGGTTCACCTCCCGGAATATAGATCCACTAAGGCTGAAGTTTTGCCAATGTTGATTCTATTTTATTTTATTTTTTTTTTATTTTTATTTTTATTTTTATTTTTATTTATTTATTAATACAGCTACAAATATAACAGCTGAGTAAAAACAATGCTTAATGCTAATACTTTTTACAAAAGAAAATTAGTTATTATTGATAGTTATTAGAATTAAGGTAATCACTAAGTCTCCTCTTGACAACGTCTACTGGATCACTGAAATCAATAAGATGATAAAATTTATTAACTTCAGCACAAACTTTACGAAATGGATCGAAGTCAGCATAGGGGATAAAAAGGGTAAAAAACTGTACTTTTGGTACTTTTTATATTTCCTTAAATAATGGTCCTAGAAACTTGAAATTTGCAATGTAGGTTCACCTTCCGAGAAAAAGATCCACTAAGGTTGGGTTTTTGGCCAACGTTGATTCTACGGGTGTAAAAAGGGTAAAAAAGTGTACTTTTGGTACTTTTTTTTATTAACTGAAATAATGGTCTTACAAACTTGAAATTTGGAATGTAGGACCCTTTCCTAAAAAAAAAAAAAACACTATGGAAATGGTACTTTTTGAAATTTTTTTATTCTAAGGGGGTAAAAGAGGTAAAATGTGTACTTTTGGTACTTTTTTTTATTTCTTAAAATTATGGTCATAGAAACTTTAAATTTGGAATGTAGGATCCTTCGGTGAAAAAACCATTTTTGAAAAAGTACTTTTTGGAAAATGCGTTTTTAGGGGGAACCTTTTATAAAAAGTACCTTTTATAAAAAGTACGTTTTATAAAAAGTACCTTTTATAAAAAGTACCTTTTATAAAAAGTACCTTTTATAAAAAGTACCTTTTATAAAAATTACCTTTTATAAAAAGTACCTTTTATAAAAAGTACCTTTTATAAAAAGTACCTTCCCGAGTAAAAATTTTTATATGATGCAATATATATTGATATGTAATACAATATATAATTAAACGCAATTTGATCCGAAAAATGGTGGATGTTTTTGCATTAAAAAAGATCAATTTGTATAAAATATGATTTGATTTCATCCGAGTTTTGACCAGACATTGCCATATATTAGTGGATCTAATTAGATCTAATTGCATAAAAACATGTAAAATCCTGGTGTTTTTTGGTTTGGGTTGAGTTACACCACAGGTCAACGATACATTCACCAAACATATAATTTTCTTAAAAAAAAAAAAATGTTCGGGTACGCTTCGAACCAGATAGGTGATATACATAACCCTAACAAGGAAATGTTTAGGAACATTTTAAAAAGTTTCTTATACTTTGCCTTAAAAACTTAGAAAATTGTTGGTTAAATGGAAACATATAGTGTTATATATGGAACAGAATTGGATATATATAATTTTATATTAAATTATACAGAAAAACAAATTTTGTATTGACCCTCATGTAATTTTATATAATTATATCAACCGTACACCTTTTAATCCGAATCATGATTCAATTATATATTACTACATATGACTGCATTAAAAAAATTTAGAAAATATCTCACGGATGTATAATCATATATAATTTATTATGTTTGTATCAAGTTATATATTGTAATATATGTTTATTTTTACTCGGGTTTTATAAAAAGTACCTTTTATAAAAAGTACCTTTTATAAAATGTTCCTTTTATAAAAATTACCTTTTATAAAAAGTACCTTTTATAAAAAGTACCTTTTATAAAAAGTACCTTTTATAAAAAGTACCTTTTTATAAAAAGTACCTTTTATAAAAAGTACCTTTTGTAAAAAGTACCTTTTATAAAAAGTACCTTTTATAAAAAGTACCTTTTATAAAAAGTACCTTTTATAAAAAGTACCTTTTATAAAAAGTACCTTTTATAAAAAGTACCTTTTATAAAAAGTACCTTTTATAAAAAGTACCTTTTATAAAAAGTAACTTTTATAAAAAGTATCTTTTATAAAAAGTACCTTTTATAAAAAGTACCTTTTTTAAAAAGTACCTTTTAAAAAAAGTATCTTTTATAAAAAGAACCTTTTTTAAAAAGTACCTTTTATAAAAAGTACCTTTTATAAAAAGTACTTTTATAAAAGTACCTTTTATAAAAAGTACCATTTATAAAAAGTACATTTAACAAAAAGTACCTTTTATAAAAAGTACCTTTTATAAAAAGTATCTTTTATAAAAAGTACCTTTATAAAAAGTACCAGTTATAAAAAGTACCTTCTACAAAAAGTACCCTTTATCAAAATATCTTTTAATAAAAGTACCTTTAATAAAATGCACCTTTTATAAAATTTACCTTTTGTAAAAATTACCTTTTGTATAAAAAAAAAAACATTCTAGGAAAGTTATTTTGAAAATTCCTTTTCTTAAGGGGTAAAAATAGTAATTATGTCACTTTTTATATATCCGGAAATTATATCACAGAAACTTGATATTTGGAATGTAGATCCTTAAGTGAAAACAAATTCTGGAAAATTTTTTTTTTGAAATTTCCTTTTCTTAGGGGGTGGAACGGGTTAATATTTTAACTTTAGGTACGTTCTTATTTCCTGAAGTAATGGGAAAAATGGCTAAAAAAGTGTACTTCCGGTAATTTTGATATTTTCTGACGTAATGGTTCCATAATCTTAAAATTTTGGATGTAAAATCCTTCGGTAAAAACCAAAATTTTGGGAAAAGTACTTTTTGAAAACGGGATGAAAAAGTATACTTTTTGTACTTTTAATATTTGCTGAAATAATATTCCCAGATAATTGCAATTTGTTATGTAGGATCCTTCGGTGAAAAAAAAACATATTGGAAAAAGTACTTTTTGGAAATTCCGTTTCTAACGGGGGTAATAAAGTGTAATTTTGGTACTAATTTTTTTTTGTTCATATAATAATGGTCTTAGAATCTTGAATTTTGGATTGTGGGGTTCTTCGGTAAAAAAAAAACAATCTGCTATGCTAAAGTACTTTTAAAAGATTCCGTTTCTAGAAGTATAGAAAAGTGTTTTTTATACTTTTTATACTTCTTGAAATAATGATCCTAGGCAGTGAAAACTTGAATACTGTATTCTTTATTAAAAAAATAATTTGGGAAAAGTACTTTTTGGAAATTCTGTTCTAAGAGTCGTAAAGGGCATAAAAAAGTGTAAGTTTGGTACTTCTTATATATCTTGAAATAACGGTTCAGAAAAAAGGTTTTTAGAAAATTTAATTTTAAGTGGAAAAGGTGGAAAATGGTTATTTGTACCTACATATCTAACTATTAAAGAATAGAAACTCAAAATTTGACGTGCGGTATCCTCCAGCCGAAATAACACCCAAGAGATGGACAGGGTGAAAAGGGGTACCTAAATTGGTACAAGTGGTGTAAAATGGTATTTTTATATCTATAAAATAAACACAATAACACTTTATTTCTCCCAGCAAAATTTTATGGAATCGTTTCTTTGGCAATGTATTCTGGAATAGATTCCCCAGTAATGTTACTCCATTCCTCTACTGTTTCCACGGAATCAATAAAAAAACTTATAATTTTTGAAAAAAATGTCAAACAGAAAAATAAAATTTAAAAAAAAAATAATTTATTTGTTATCTTTTTGTGGACAAAATTTTTTATTTTCGCAGCACTAATTGTGCTTTTAAATACATTCTGGATACATATGGCAGAAATAACGTAAGTACACATCTTAATTTGGTATATGTATGTGGTACTTACAATTTGTTTTATAGTTTCTTTCAGATTGCAAAAAATACATATTTTAAGATGTAATTTTGGAGAACTGATGCTGTCGGCTATACTCATGGAAATATTAAGAAGCATATTCTATCCATTTTCTCAAAACTAGAAGCGTGGGATATAATATTCATTGTAAAGGAATTATCAAGGTTGTAGCACGTATGTATCCACAGTTTAACATAATTTTTGATAGGAATAAAAAGTTTTAAATGTCTCAGAACCTCAGAACTGTTTCTATAGGAAAAATGTCTCAGAATCTGAGACTTTTTTCTATAGGAAAAATGTCTCAAAATCTGAGACTTTTTCTATAGGAAAAATGTCTCAGAATCTGAGACTTTTTCTATAGGAAAAATGTCTCAGAATCTGAGACTTTTTCTATAGGAAAAATGTCTCAGAATCTGAGACTTTTTCTATAGGAAAAATGTCTCAGAATCTGAGACTTTTTCTATAGGAAAAATGTCTCAGAATCTGAGACTTTTTCTATAGGAAAAATGTCTCAGAATCTGAGACTTTTTCTATAGGAAAAATGTCTCAGAATCTGAGACTTTTTCTACATAAAAAATGTCTCAGAATCTGAGACTTTTTCTACAGGAAAAATGTCTCAGAATCTGAGACTTTTTCTACAGGAAAAATGTCTCAGAATCTGAGACTTTTTCTATAGGAAAAATGTCTCAGAATCTGAGACTTTTTCTATAGGAAAAATGTCTCAGAATCTGAGACTTTTTCTATAGGAAAAGTGTCTCAGAATCTGAGACTTTTTCTATAGGAAAAATGTCTCAGAATCTGAGACTTTTTCTATAGGAAAAGTGTCTCAGAATCTGAGACTTTTTCTATAGGAAAAATGTCTCAGAATCTTAGACTTTTTCTATAGTAAAAATGTCTTAGAATCTGGGACGTTTTTCCTGTACAAAGAAAAAGTCTCAGATTCTGAGACATTTTTTAGAAAAAGTCTCAGATTCTGAGACATTTTTTAGAAAAAGTCACAGATTCTGAGACATTTTTCCTATAGAAAAAGTATTAGATTCTGAGACATTTTTCCTATAGAAAAAGTGTCAGATTCTGAAACATTTTTCCTATAGAAAAAGTCTCAGATTCTGAGTCTATAGATTTTTTCTTAATAAGATTATTGTGGTAAAATTATTGTTAGTTTATATGTACTTGTGTATTTAGTTTTCAAAATTTTTGTAAAGAAAAAAAATTAAATTTAAAAAAAAAAAATTCATTTAATTATTTAGAACTGGTTCCATAATTCATTACATGGAACAGATATGTAACCGTTAAAAAATCGCGGAATCCCTTCTTGTACCACTATTTGCAACATATTCTAGTTCTAGTTTGGAGGAAAAGGATGCATTGCTTTCGTGACAATCTCAAACAAAAATCATCGATGATGCAATGCATAGTAGAATCGATTGCAGGGTAGTATAGTTGATTCCACAACTGATTCTTTGGAATCGAACATTTTGCTGGGCTGTAACGCATATATATATGGAGAGGAATGAAACTTGCATGGAGATTGAATTGGAAATGAAATGGAGTAGAACGGGGAACGAAATGGAATAGAGCGGGGAACAATATTGAATGATACTTTTTACCAAAATTTTTCGTGTTAAACTATTTAATTCCATATTTTTTCTTTCTATATGTTTTTCACCCAATTTTTTTTTTATTCCAATTTCTTTTTTCACTGAAATATTTATTCACTGAAGATCCAAAATCCCGATATAAGGGCTCGAAAATTGTCAAAATCTTTTTCACCTGAACGTCCATGACAACGTACCACCGAAATTATTCAAATTTTATTGTTTAAGTTATTCAATGAAATATTATTTTATGAAAGACTTAAACGTCCACAATTAAATAAAACAAAGACTACATAGGAGTAATTTTTTGAAATTGGTAGAGTAATCCTGATCCTTCTATTGTCCGGTATTTAACATAACCGGTAACGAAGTTTCGGCGGGCGAGCTAGTACAAAATATTTGATTAAAATTTTGTTTGTAGGTGTTCAACGTGGACTTTTTTAATTTGATCAAATCTAAGTATAATTAGACCATTTTTGGACTCAGTCCCAGTATAAAAATTTCGTCCGATATTCTGGTAAATCAGTCTATTGTCAACAAAAATAAGCCGAAAATTGTTTTTTCGTGTTTTCTACACTAATTAAAGATCTTACGAAAGATAGATCCAATTCCCGTGTAAAAAATAATTATATCAAAACATATCTCCTTTGATAAAAACATATATGGATTATATATAAAAAGATGTAATCAGATCTACTCCATATATATTCATATCTGCATCAGATATGTTTCGATCCGTAAATTGAGTCTATCTGACAATTTTACATGTAAGAACATATCTGAAAATGTCTGATCACATATGCCATATATGCCAGATAGACTCAATTTACGGATCAAAACATATCTGAAGCAGATATGAATATATATGGAGTAGTTCTGATTTTATCCATTTAGATATGATCCATACATATATGTTTTATCAAAGGAGATATGTTTTGATATAATTATTTTTTTTCACGGGTTGGTCCATATTTGGTCTTGGAACCCATTTCCCGGAAAACACTGGTGTAGGTTATCACATGCTCGGTCTTTACCGACTATAATAATTTTTTTTCTTGTTTAAATTACTTTTTTAATTTATTTTTTTAATTTTATTAGGACGCTAAATGTTTTATTTCTACGATTTGCAAAATGTTTTATTTTTGTTTATAAATTTGACGAAAAAAACAACAAAATTTTAATTTAAATTAAACTAAACAAACGGAATATTCATACAAAAAAAAAATTGCGATTGTTTATTTGATTGTATGGTGTTTTTTCTTAAATATTTTGGTCTTTTAGTATTTTTGTTTGTGGGTCTTTAATAATGACGTTAATTGTGCATTTTTAAACATTTGAAATTTGTTTGAATTTTCTTTTTATGGATTTTTGGTCAATTAAATTGCCATAAATTGGCGGCAACACAACATTTAATTTATGTATGATTTAATAGTCGATAATAATTTAAATAATTTTTATTTTGTAACATTATTTGATAAAGATTATTGTAATTGGGAATAAGCTATTAGGTGTCGTTTTTACACTAGGAAACCGAAAGATATTTGGAAGAATTTTTAAAATAGTCGTTAGATCGCGGCGTAATAGGAAAAATAATTCTACTGCTTATTTCGTGCAATAGATATTAGTTACAAATTTTTTCAACACAAAGTTAACAATAATTGACTCTCTAAATTCAATATAACGACGATTTTTACCCTCCACTCTAGTGTTGAGGGTATATATAAGTTTTGTCATTCCGTTTGCAATACCTCGAAATATTTGTTTAGGATCCCATAAAGTATATATATTCATGATCCTACATCAATTTTAAGACGATCTAGCGATGTCTGTCCGTCTGTCTGTCTGCTGAAAACACTCTAACTTTTGAAAGACTTTACGGAGGCTACTGAAGTTTAGTAAATATGTTGATCATTTATCTGGTCAGGTTAGTATTGCCATCCAGCGAAATCGGTCTAGTGGTTCAAAAGTTATAAGCAAAAGAGTGAATTTCGGTAAGGTTATTTCGTGAATTTACGAGATAAAAAATACGCTAACTTTCGAACGACAATTCTGCGGCTGCTGAAGCATGGCACATATATTTGTCGTTCTCCTGGTCTATTTCGTATTGAGATTCAGACAAATCGGTCAAGTGGATTAAAAGTTATTAGCAAAATCATTAATTTCAGATTGGTTTCACCTTTAAATCACGTGTTGAAAACTGGTTAAACATGTTTTAAAAACATTGGTAAGTTACAAAAATATTTTACAACGTATTTTTGTCACTCAAAAATAATTTTGCCCTAAAAAAAAATTTTACACTCAAAAAAATTTTACATTAAAAAAAATTTTACACTCAAAAAAATTTTTTTATTTTTTTTTACAAAAATAAGTAAAAAAAAAGTTTTTTACTCAAAATAAAATATTTCTATTCAAACTTGTTAATTTTCTCACGCTACAAAACTTCTCTATCGATAGACTCGATTTACGGATCAAAACGTATTTGAAGCAGATATGAATATATATGGAGTAGATCTTGTTACATCCATTTAAATATGATCCATTAGGGTGGCAGCTATTTTGCAAAACTTCGAATTTGAATGAGTGCACCCCTAATTTTTATTACATTTGGTCTAAAAATGCTATGCTAAAAATTTCAGCCAAATCGGACAACGTTAACACAAGGCTCATCGAGGTCAAAAGTCAAAGGTCAAAAAATAGCCATATTTTGATTAAAAACATTAAATAAATGGTGTTGTTTTTTTAATATATTGTTAAAAAGTGGTACACGAGTTGTTTTTAGTATAAGAAGATAAATTAAAAATTTTTGGGTTTTCAAAAATTAACCCTTGTAAGTCTTTCGGGGTCAAAATGACCCAATTTTCACAAAATGACCCCTAAAACACGAAAATCAGCCGCAATTTTCTAAATTTATTGAAATAAACCAATGTAAACCCATATTTATATTCTATTCTATCATAAATACTCAGATATGAAATACTGTCTTTCTAGGATGGCATTCACCCGTTTCACGGTAAGGCCAAAAATATGCATTTTATTTGGCGTGGTTCTCAAAACTGATATTTTGGTTTTTTCAAAATTTTCTTAAACAAAATTAGGAAAAATGCTGAAAAAACCACAGAATCTTATAAAATATATGTTAACATATAATAAAAAAATTTTTTGGGGGATATCCCTCGGATAGTTTGTCGGGGGCATCGATTTAAACTCAGCGGATTTCGAGGAAAATGCCTTTTTTGCCCACAATTTATTCAATATGGAAAAAAATTGGTAAATATTTTAAAATTTGACAAAGTCAGGGCCATTAATTATTAAAAACTATGTTAGACATTAACCCTTAACGTTTTAGGAAAATGGAATAATATTAACCCGGTTTTTATTCGGGTCAAATGTCAAATTTAGGGATATTTGGATTTTTTTTAGAAAAAGGCATCTAAATATGAAATTTTTATTGCGATTTTTTATAAAACTTGGTATAATTATTGTACGAGCTCAAAAAAATAATTATTTAATTTTTTTTAAATTAACCCATAAATGAACATGGGGTCAAAATGGCCCAGCACATTAAAATTTCTTTATATAGATTTTTATATTTTCTTTCGATTTTTATAAAACTTGTTATGATTATGTGCGAGGTCAGAAAATTAATTATTTGATTTTTTAATTAACCCATAAATGAACATGGGGTCAAAATGGCCCAGCAAGTTAAAAATTCTTAATATATATTTTTTTATTTTTTCTATTTCTATAAAACTTGTTATAATTTTTATGCGACGTCTGAAAAAAATATTATTTGATTTTCGTAAATTAACCCATAAACGAACAAGGGGTCAAAATGACCCAGCACGAAAAATTCTTAATATATATATTTTTTATTTCTATAAAACTTGGTATAAACATTGTGCAAGGTCAGAAAACTAATTATTTGATTTTTTTAATTAACCCATAAATGAACATGGGGGCACGTTAGAAATGCTTAATGATTTTTTTTTTTCGATTTCGATAAAACTTGGTATAACCGTTGTTCGAGGTCAGATATTTTTTTTAATTAACTCATAAATGAACAATGAAAATCAAATAATTATTTTTTCAGACGTTGCATAAAGATAATAACAAGTTTTATAGAAATGGAAATAGAAAAAAAAATATATATTAAGAATTTTTACGTGCTGGGCCATTTTGACCCCATGTTCATTTATGGGTTAATTAAAAAATCAAATAATTAGTTTTCTGACCTCGCACATAACCATAACAAGTGTTATAAAAATCGAAAGAAAATATAAAAATCTATATAAAGAAATTTTAATGTGCTGGGCCATTTTGACCCCATGTTCATTAATGGGTTAATTTTAAAAAAATTAAATAATTATTTTTCTGAACTCGTACAATAACTATACCAAGTTTTATAAAAAATCGCAATAAAAATTTCATATTTAGATGCCTTTTTCTAAAAAAAATCCAAATATCCCTAAATTTGACCTTTGACCCGAATAAAAACCGGGTTAATATTATTCCATTTTCCTAAAACGTTAAGGGTTAATGTCTAACATAGTTTTTAATAATTAATGGCCCTGACTTTGTCAAATTTTAAAATATTTACCAAATTTTTTCCATATTGAATAAATTGTGGGCAAAAAAGGCATTTTCCTCGAAATCCACTGAGTTTAAATCGATGCCCCCGCCAAACTATCCGAGGGATATCCCCCAAAATTTTTTTTTTTATATGTTAACATATCGCTCCTTTACTTGTATAGTGTCATAACTCAAAATATTTGATTTTGCAGAAAACATGTTTAAAGTTTACTATTGAAACTGGTTTTTAATTGAAAAAGGCCGGTACATAGAAAATGTAATAATGGCGTGTACTCTTCTCAAACGGTAAGTTTAAAAGATATTAATACGAATTTTTGACACAATATAAAGCACGATATAACGAATAATTCTCCATCCTTAACTCAAAAAACGCATTTTTTGAGTTATGACACTATACAAGTAAAGGAGCGATATATTTTATAAGATTCTGTGGTTTTTTCAGCATTTTTCCTAATTTTGTTTAAGAAAATTTTGAAAAAACCAAAATATCAGTTTTGAGAATCACGCCAAATAAAATGCATATTTTTGGCCTTACCGTGAAACGGGTGAATGCCATCCTAGAAAGACAGTATTTCATATCTGAGTATTTATGATAGAATAGAATATAAATATGGGTTTACATTGGTTTACTTCAATAAATTTAGAAAATTGGGGCTGATTTTCGTGTTTTAGGGGTCATTTTGTGAAAATTGGGTCATTTTGACCCCGAAAGACTTACAAGGGTTAATTTTTGAAACCCAAAAATTTTTAATTTATCTTCTTATACTAAAAACAACTCGTGTACCACTTTTTAACAATATATTCAAAAAACAACACCATTTATTTAATGTTTTTAATCAAAATATGGCTATTTTTTGACCTTTGACCTTTGACCTCGATGAGCCTCGTGTTAACGTTGTCCGATTTGGCTGAAATTTTTAGCATAGCATTTTTAGACCAAGTGTAATAAAAATTAGGGGTGCACTCCTTGAAATTCGAAGTTTTGCAAAATAGCTGCCACCCTAATGATCCATATATGTTTTTATCAAAGGAGATATGTTTTGATATAATTATTTTTTTACACGGGTCCCTTAACAAGTAGAAAAGTTAAATTCGACTTGGCCGAATCTATGAATTCCCTCCACACTGCCATTTTAAGTGATAGTAAATTTTCTAACGTAAAAAAATAACATTTTTGATTAGAAATATTTTATTTTGTGTAAAAGAACTTTTTTTAGTAATTTTTGAAAAAAAAAAAAATACTTTACAATTTTTTTTTTCGAGTGTAAAATTTTTTTTCAGTGTATTTTTTTTCAGTGTAAAACTTTTTGAGTGACAAAAATACGTTGTTAAATATTTTTGTGACTTACCAATGTTTTAAAAAAAATGTTTAACGGGTTTTCAACACGGGAATTTAAGGTGAAACTAATCTGAAATTCACGGTTTTGCTAATAACCATTGGACTGATATGGCTGAAATTCGATAGCAACCAGGCCAGGGGAACGACAAATATATATCTTAAGCGTCAGTATCCTCAAAATTTCCTTTTGTGTTTTTTATCTCGTTAGCATGTTTTTTATCTCGTAAATTCACGAAAAACCCTTGCCGAAATTCAGTCTTTTGCTCATAACTTTTGAACCACTGGACCGATTTCGCTGGATTGCAATTCCAACATGACCAAGTAAATGTCCAACATATATGTTAAACTTAAGGAGCCTCCGTAAAGTCTTTCAAAAGTAAGCGTGTTTTCAACAGACAGACGGACATACAGACGGACGGACGGACATCGCTAGATCGTCTTAAAATCGATCGAGGATCATGAATATATATTCTTAATGGGGTCCTAGACCAATATTTCGAGGTGTTACAAACGGAATGACAAACTTATATATACCCTCTATCACTAGAGTGGAGGGTGTGAAAAGGGCATTGTGAAGGGTATTCATAGATTCGGCCTAGTCGAATTTAACTTTTCTACTTGTTGTTTAGCACTTCACAACTTTGTTATAACTTAACAAATATGTGTTTGGAATACACCGTTGCTGTTCCGCTCATGTAGACAAAACTCTTTCATAGATCGGCAACTATTATGTTGGGCATGGGCCATGTTTTATGTACATATTTAATTACTATTTATTGTTAATTTAATAATGAATGAGTCTATTGCGCCAAATAATGTATGAAATGACCTTGACTTAATTTTTGCATTATAATTATTTGGTTTTTAAACAATTAATTGTTTATATTACAACAATTAAATTTGTTTTAATACAAATTAAATTAGTTTTGTATGTTTTTTTTTTCTTTTCTTTAAATAAAAAATAGCAGTATATATATTTTGAAACATAAAAATAGCAAAATTATAAGATTTTTTTAAAAATAAATTACATAGTTTTGCTATTTGCAATACCACAGATTGAGTTATTGTTAAACGGTATTCACCTCAGAAATTTTTACCCTTGCAATGTGTAAAATGCAACATTTATTACAACAAACACAAAAAAAGTATTTTTTGTTTTATTTCATCCCATAGGTCTGTTGTCAAAATTTAGCATTTTGCAATTTTGCAAGGGTAAAAATTAATACCACTAATGGAATTTACGTCAGAAAGTTTTAGTTTTGCAAAATTGCGCAATATCAAAATTGCAACTTTTTTTGCTTGTTTCTTTGTGAATAGAAGCAAATGTATTAATATAAAAATAAATTGGGAATCTTTTTTTGCAACGACGCGTCATATAAAAGGTAATAGAAAAATAAAAGTTTTATTAAAAAAAAAATAAAAAAAAAATTGCAATATTGCACTGTTTGCAAGGGTAAAAAATTTCTGAAGTGAATACCCTGACTATTATTTTATTTTCCTTTGCAAAGTTTAATTGCGAGAGTTAAGAATTCCGACGTCAACACCTCGATATGCCCGTCCGTCCGTCTATCTGTCTGTAGAGTACACGATACTGTCCAAAATAAAGAGCTAGACTCCTGAAGTTTGGCACAAAAACATGTCTTATGTTATAGGCTAGTTAAGTTTCGAAATGGGCAAAATCAGACCACGGGTACAAAAGTTCCCTCTTCAAAACTAAACCAAAAAAAATATTTTTTTTTGCCAGTTTTTTTTACTTTTATTTAACAAATGATACATTTAAATGGCCAAAGAAGTTGAACCTTTTGTGGGCGTAGATATTAATATTAATGATAAAATGGCATTACTTAATTAAGTGCAAAAATCATAATAAATTATATTTTTAAATTTTATCGCGACGGGAGATTTTTTCCAATGTCTCCCGCCAAAAACACACCAAGACCTCCCTGCCCCTAATAAAAGCCCCTATAAAAATTAATTTTAGCTCGACATATTTTGGGCATAATTAAGGGAATTCATAGATTGGCACTAGCCGAATTTGTATCGCTATTACTTGTTTTTTATACCCTCCACTCTAGTGATAGAAGTTTGTCATTCCGTTTGTAACACCTCGAAATATTGGTCTAGGACCCCATAAAGTATATATATTCATGATCCTCGATCGATTTTAAGACGATCTAGCGATGTCCGTCCGTCCGTCCGTCCGTCCGTCCGTCCGTCTGTCTGTCTGTCTGTCTGTTGAAAACACGCTAACTTTTGAAAGACTTTACGGAGGCTCCTGAAGTTTGGCATATATGTTGGACATTTACCTGGTCAGGTTGGTATTGCAATCCAGCGAAATCGGTCCAGTGGTTCAAAAGTTATAAGCAAATGAGTGAATTTCGGCAAGGGTTTTTCTGGAATTGACGAGATAAAACACACGGTAACTTTCGAACGGCAATTCTGAGGGTTCTGAAGTGTGGCAAATATATTTACCGTTCCTCTGGTCCGGTTCGTTTTTAATTTCAGCCAAATCGGTCCAGTGGTTCAAAAGTTATTAGCAAAACCGTAACTTTCAGATTAGTTTCACCTTAAATTCACATTTGAAAACCCGTTAAACATGTTTTAAAAACATTTGTAAGTCAGAAAAATATTTTAAAATGTATTTTGGTCACACAAAAATATTTTGACACTAAAACAAAAAAAAAATACACTCAAAAAAAAGTTTACACTAAAAAAAAATTTTACACTCAAAAAAAAATTGGTAATTTTATTTTTTTGTCAAAAATTAATAAAAAAAAGTTTTTTTACACTAACACAAAAAAAAATACACTCAAAAAAAAATTTACACTCAAAAAAAATTAGTAAATTTTTTTTTCAAAAATTAATAAAAAAAATTTTTTTTTACAGAAAATAAAACATTTCTAACCAAAAATGTTATTTTTTCACGTTAGAAAATTTACTATCACTTAAAAAGGGCATTGTGGAGGGTATTCATAGATTCGGCGAAGTCGAGTTTAACTTTTCTACTTGTTATTTTCATTTTAAATGCTTTTTTTTTCATAAGAAAATATTGTTTTGGTTGTAATTGTTTATATTTAAATGTAAATATCAGTAGTAGTATTATTTAATATTTTTTTTGTTTTGTTTTAATGTACACTTTGTACTTGAACAAAAGTCAACTTCGTAATAAATTTACTTAATTTATATTTTTTTGTATGAGACGAGACATGGTTTGAGTTTAAGTATCTGTCAATATGCAAATGAATACAAATAAAATATAAATTCATATAGGGTATTTCATAATAAATGTATGGATTTCAAAACAAAACAAGTAGAAAAGTTAAATTCGACTTGGTCGAATCCATGAGTAGCCTCCACAATGCCCCTTTGAAGTGGTGAAAAAAAATTAACAATTTTGATTATAAATATTTTATTTTGAGTAAAAAACTTTTTTTAGTAATTTTTGAAAAAAAATTTAATTTACAAAAATTTTTTTGGAGTGTAAAATATTTTTTTTTTTTTTTTTTTTTTTTTTTTTTTTTTTTTTATTCATAATCAAAAAGCCTTCATTGGCCAAAACGATTACATAGTAATATCTGAATAAGACACTTAACTACAATAACTTAAAATTAACTACAATATTTTAAAACTAGTAATTAAAAAAAATTTAATCTTCACCTATAAACCAAAACCTTAAATGCGCAAGATTGCAGGACACACGATTGCATATGTATATATAAATAAAATGAACCTATATGACTCTATAGCTACATACAGGAAAAAAAAAAAAAAACTTTTTTTTTATCATAAAAAAACTATAAATAGTTGAAGATTATCCTAAATATGTTTCACTACCATACTTTTAAACGCTCCTAAGCTAACAGCAAAATTTCTATCACTATACGGAATATCTCTGTTCCATAGCCTGACAATATTTACTACATAAGACCTCTGCATTATTAATGTGTTAATTCTTGGACACATCAAAGACGAGGTTCTACTTGAATGCGAGAAAACAAAAAAGTTAGAAAGATATTCGGGAAAACCAAACTTTATAATTTTAAAAAAGAACAACAGCAAACGTAAGTTCACATAACTGTCAAAACTCATGTCTAAGAACTTAAAAACGGCTTCTGTCACATGATCCCGTACCCTTAAAGCGTACACAAACCTTATTATACGATGAAAACATTTTCTAATTTTTTCGAAATTTGTTCCGCTACAGCATGAATAAATCTCTAATCCATACAATAATATCGGCATTAACAATGTTTTTGCTATTAGCTTTCTAACATACAATGGAAATTTAAAGCCAACACTGTATATTCGTCTAATAGCAAAACAAACCTTTGAAACTAGCATATTTATATGGAAATCAAATGATAATTTATCATCCAAATATATTCCTAATGTTTTATAATGTGAAATAAATTCAATGGGTGCATTATTTATGCATAGCGAGCAAATATCCAATGGAATGCTACCAAACCGCATTGCGAACGTTTTTAATGGATTCAAAGCCATTTTATTTTCTATTGACCACTGTAATATTTTCTCAAGATCCAAATTAATTAGGCTTATAAAATTGGCTACTGATGTTTCTCTCTCTAAACAAGCTAACAATTGAATATCATCAGCATATATGTGAGCCTGACAAAAGGAAAGTTGATTTACTAAATCATTTATATACATTGTGAAAAACAAAGGCCCCAATATAGAGCCTTGAGGCACACCTCGCTTCAAAATAATTTTTTGCGAAGATGTGCCATCTATTTGCACAAACTGTTCACGATTATGCAAAAAAGAGAAAATAAGTTTACATGTCGATGTTGAAAATTTAAATTGAGCACACATTTTTTCAAGGAGATTTTTATGGCATACTGAATTAAATGCTTTCGTAAAATCGAGAAAAACTGCAATTGCACTAAGCCCATCATCTAAATATTTTCTAACAGTTTCCACAACATCCATTACCAAAGTGGACGTACTGTGATGAGCCCTAAAGCCCGACTGACGTGAAGATATTAGCCTATTCGAATTTATGTGCTCTAAAATGCGATTATGTAAAATAATTTCAAAAATTTTTACATAAACCGGCAAAATACTTATCGGTCTGAAATCCGAGAATGTGACGGGGTACCTTATCTTCGGCAATGGTACAACCTTAGCCAATTTCCAATCTTTTGGAAACTTAGAAACCATTAATATCGTATTATATATATGAGTCAAATGCTTTAAAATGCAAGGGAAAATTATGCGTAAAAAGCGTGTGGATATTTCATCATGCCCTACAGCTCGTGATTTTATCTTTGCAAAGGCTATAATAACTTCATCTTCTGTAATTCTATGAAATGACAAAGTTCCTTCTGAACCTAGACCATTAACAATATCGTCATTAGGTATACCATCTGGCTCCAATACAAAACTTTCATTTAAAGCATTTATGTCAATGTTTACTCTTGTTCTATCACTTCCAATTATTCCAGTATCCCTTAACCTATTCCAAATAGATCTTGAATTGCAGTCTCTAAACATTCTATTACACATTCTCTTACGTATTTTTCTCATTACACTTTTCAGTTTGTTGCGATATTTGCAGAAAGAGGCCCACCGCCCTGTAACCGGTGATTCCATATATGCCCTATATGCCATATCCCTTAGTTCTCGAGCCTCTATTATCTCCGGGTGATCTAACCAATTATATTTACGTTTAACCTTACATTTTTTTAATGGAACATGCTTATTAAAGATATTAAAAATCAAACTATTAAAAAATATAATTTGCTCATCAGGATCCGATGTATAATACAGCGGGCTAAAATTTAGATTAACTAACTCACTAAAACATTCTTCCAAATTTATATTTTCATAGTCTCTATAAAACATTGGCATATTGGGGTCATATAAAGGAATATCAAACGAAGTGTAAATCACAGAGTGATGAGAGTTTAAAGCTGGAAGCTGAAATTGTCCGCTACACCTAATCCTGTCAGTATTTGATACAATAAAATAGTCAAAAAGGCTTGTTGTATTTCGAGCTATATCATAATGTGTTGGCAAATTATTGTGTATTAAACTTAAGTCATAATTTGTCCAGAAGTCTCTAGCAGTATTGTTTTTCTTGAATAGATCAACATTAAAATCACCCATGAATACTATATTACAATATAAAGCAGATAGATCTCCTACAGTCTCTTCACAAAGATTAAGATTACCATGTGGCAAATACAAAACTCCAACAAGTAATTTGAATGTATCATTTATTTCCACTTCCACAAAAATGCCCTCCACTATACCCTCATTGCGCTCTTCGTGAATCAGCTTAGATTTATATGTATTCTTTACATAAAGGCACACTTCACCCCCTTTTCTTAAAACACGGTCATTGCGATAAACATGATACCCCTCCATTTCTATGGCTCTATCTGGGACACTATTCTGTAGCCAGGTTTCACTCACGCCAATACAGTCTACATGAGAATTCTGAAAAATGTTTCTTATCTCATCCATTTTAGCAGGATTGTGTATTGGAATTATGCTCTGTGCATTTAAATGTGCTATGTTTAAATTTGATGAATTAAGATTTGACGTAAAAATAGAGTTACCACTAGCTATAGGTCCAAGGTTGTTATTTACTATAACCATAATCCAATGGTATGTCCCAGCATTCCCGCGCAAAGTAAGGTAAAGGTTAAGATAAAAACTCTGTTAAAAATAAACATCTTAAAACTAATTTTACTCCAAAAAAATTCCATCAGATTTTTTTTTTTTTTTTTTGTTTTGCGTAAATTTACACAATCCATAATAATGTATTAAAATTTCATTTTTACTATTCTTTGATTCATTCTCATGTTGTAAATATTTGTTATAATGGTTTTATATTTTATTTAAAAAAAAAATATATAAATCTTTTAAATCCCTTGATTTCATAAAAATACAATAACATTAATGGAATTCAAGTCAGCAACTTTTAGTGTTGCAAAATGTCAAAACTGCAACTTTATTTGCTTGTTACTTTGTAAATACATAGAAGCAATTATATTACTATTGAAAAAGTTGCAATATTGCACTGTTGCAATGGTAAAAAATTTCTGAAGTGAATACCCTGATTATCATTTAATGAGTACTATACCTCAAGATGTACAATGCAGTTATTTAAAGAAAGAGAATTTTATTATTCTTAAAGTATAGTAACACCTTTTAATTATGGCTCACTGACACTTTTTGTTTTAATCATATGATTTGAAATTTAAGCATCAGTATCCCCACAAAAACAACAACAAAAAAAAGTATTTAAGCTTTAAGCATTTTTTAATTAAAAAATTAATAAAATAAAAAAATATGAGAAACTACATTTCTAACTCAGTAATAACGTCAACATCCGGAACATTGTTTTCATTACCACCAACAGTTTTTTCAAGCTTTTTATAAAGCAATTCCATCTGCTCTCCATTCAATGTTTTTACCATACCATTTATAAACGTAATTTTGGCTTTAGGAAGGTCCAAGTTGAGCACGCTGTATGATTGAATTTTTCTTGCTCGCCGCAACTTTCGACAAAAAAAATGAATTTTTGATGCTGCAGGAGTCAAATTGTTATTTAAATAAACTCTAGATTCCAAATCTTCAGCTTCAGCATAAACTTCACACAATTTTAGATCTTTTTTGTCAAAGTACTCATCCATTAAAGTGTCTTTTATCAAGGCTTGATTAAATTTCACCAGCACATACTTCTTATTTTGGATATAGTTGCACATGCCTATGTCAGCCATGGTTATGTCTACTCCATATCTTTCACCAATTTTTAGCACCAATGTATATAGTTTAACTGTGGTCAGCGTTGATGGAACACCACTAATAAGAATATCCAATCTATTAATCTGGCGCCGAAGTACATTATTTTCTTTTTCAAGATTTTGTAGTTTATAATTGGTTGACTCCTCTAAGTGATTTACCTTTTCCATGCACACAGAAATTTTATTCGTAATTTCTTCAAAACGGCTAGAAACTTCTTCAGAAACTTTCATTGGCAATTGATCAAACCGGGCGTCCATAGCATCAAGTTTTGCAACAATATCATTTAACGATATGGACCGAGGTGCATTAGTAACAGAAGTATTGGCATTTTGATTATTAGGAAGGGGTGGAGCATTTTGATTACTGCCGCTTTGTCCACTTCTTAATGACATGGGCATCTTTATGTCCAACAAATTAAAAGGGATAAAACTTTAAAGTAATTCTTGTTTTTTATTTTATTGATATTAAATTTTTTTTTTTGTTTTTATTTTCTTTTGGGTTTTATTTGTTTTTTTTTTGTTTTCTTTTTTTCGCGTATAAATGCTCAAAAATTGTTCAAAATAATGTTCTTTGTTTTAACAAATTGAAAGAGTACATAAATGATAAAGACAATAATAATTTAACGGTATTATTCCTTGTTTTAGTTGTGGAGTTTCTTATCGTTAGTTCTTTCTTTTAATTAGATTTTCTCTTTTGTTTATATTAAAAATTTGTCACACTCTAAACTGGTTTTTTTTTTTTGCTCTTCCTTTTCAACCAATGACGTTTAATTAAGAATAAAATTCCACATGTATTACAAAATTAAATTCTCATTTAATATTATTAATATTTTAAGTTAAATTATTTTTATTTTTTTAATTATATTTAATGTTTTTCACCATTTATTCGTTATTTATTTTTTTTTTACATAAGAATGATCATTTTAGTTGTTTTTTTTTTATTTAAAAATACAAAATTTACGGATCGCATTAAAAACACGTCTTACTCGCTTGACATTTTACTTTTACTTTTTTTTATTTTTATTTTTGAGTGTAAAAGTTTTTTTCGAGTGATTTTTTTTGTGAAAAAATATTTTTGAGTGACAAAAATATGTTGTAAAATATTTTTGTGACTAACCAATGTTTTTTAAACACGTTTAACGGCTTTTCAACTCATGAATTTAAGGTGAAACTAATCTGAAATTCACGGTTTTGCTAATAACTTTTGAACCACTGGACCGATTTGGCTGAAATTCAAACGAACCAGGCCAGTGGGAACGGCAAATATATATGGCAAGCTTTAGTTTTCTCAGAATTGCCTTTCGAAAGTTAGCGTTTGTTTTATCTCGTAAATTCACGAAAAACCCTTGCCGAAATTCAGTCTTTTGCTCATAACTTTTGAACCACTGGACCGATTTTGCTGGATTGCAATACCAACCTGACAAGGCAAATACCCAACGTATATGCCAAATTTCAGGGGTCTCCGTAAAGTCTTTCAAAAGTTAGCGTGTTTTCAACAGACAGACGGACGGACGGACATCGCTAAATCGTCTTAAAATCGATCGAGTATTATGAATATATGTACTTTATGGGACCAATATTTCGAGATGTTAGAAACTTATATATACCCTCTATCACTAGAGTGGAGGGTATAAAAAATAACAAAATATTGGTCTTGGACCCAAAAAATAATATAAATATTTATATATTAGTGATCCATAAGCGATTCTAAGACACACTACATCATTTCCAATTGTATTTTTAAATTTTCCAAATGTACTTTAAAATTATTCAAATGTAGTTTAAAATTTTCCATATGTATTTTAAAATTGAATAAATGTATTTTTAAATTTTTCAAATGTATTTTAAAATTGTCCAAATGTAGTTTAAAATTTTCCAAATGTATTTTAAAAAATTTGCAAATGTATTCAAAAATTTTCCAATTGTATTTAAAAAATTCCTAAATGTATTTTAAAATTGTCCAAATGTATTGCAGAATTTTCCAAATGTGTTTTAAAAATTTCTTAATGTATTTTAAAATTGTCCAAATGTATTTTAAAATTATCCCAGCAAAATTTTCGGTTGCAAAGAACCGATTGTGGAACAACTTATACTTCCCTAGAACCTGTTCTAATTCTTGTGCAACACCGATTCTTTTTACAAAGGGATTGTCCCAAAAGCAACAGGTGTTTGTAAGCAAAAATGGAACACATTTTTGTTCTTCGGAACCGGTTCTAGAAGTAAAATTTAGAACAGAATGAGAATTAAAGAAATATTTTGAATTGCATTAATTTATTTAAAAAAGATAAAGATAATCCTATATGACTTCGTATATCATTTTTTTTAACACACATACATCCTTTTTCGCCTCCAAAATTGCATTTTGGGCCTTGCAATTAAGATACATGAGAACATGAATTTTCTGCAAACAAAAATTAAAAACATTATTTTATTAGTATTTGTCCCGACCCAGACAATCAAAATTTAATTTACTTACCTTCGTATCAACAATTTTCGCGATTATATCCTGATATTTTCATAGAATTTCGTGTTTTTTTCTTGGTGAACACAAAAAAAAAATGATATTTATTTTTTAATTTTTTGACACATAATTTTTTTTAATTCCTGAGAACCAAAATGTTATGAAATTTAGATTGCATAGAACAAGATTCACAATAATATTCACTTAACTTGTTCTGAATAATTAAAGTGTAATATTGTTTGATTACCGAAGAACCTGTTCTAGAACAAGTGTTATCGGAATCGGTTCTGAAAAATTTTCCTGGGATCCATATACATACACCCAAAAAATTACATAGTTGATGATTACTATTTTTTCAACTATGTCATAGGTGAAATAGCCCTAACTTTGTCATAGTTAATGAGACATAGTAGTTGCTGACTATGTGTCATTTAAATTTACAAATTAACTATTAGAAAAGTTAATGACAACGATGTGTTTGATAAACTTACGTAAACAACTAGGTCCATAGTTAAATGTAAACAAAAGTTAAAATTTACTATGTAATTTAAAAAATAGTTAATAATACCCTATAATTTGTATACAAAAAAAAACAAATTTTGAGTTTTTTTATTTATAAACATTATTTTATTAAAATTGCATATAAACGGCATACACCAATATTGTGGGACCCAAAACCAGCCTGCAAATATGAAAAAAAAACGTATTTAGTAATCTTTTTTATTTTTTTGTATAGAAAACACGTCAAAAATTCTGACATTTTTGTAGAAATAATGTGCTCGATTCTCGTATACGACTTCACCATTCACCCAATTTTTAAAAATTTTATATTCTTTTGAATTTTAAGATTTTCAAATTATTTTCTTGTAACAATTAAAGATCTAGTTAATGTTTTTAACAATTACAAGAACAAATTTTAAAATCTTAAAACTCGAAAGAATATCAAATTTTTAAAAATTAGGTGAATGGTGAAATCGTATTCCAGAATAGAGCTCAATGTCTCAATTTTTGACATTTTTTCTGTCGAAAAATCTTAAATTTTTAAAAATTTTTTCCATAGAAAAATCTCAGAAATCTTGGTTACTGAGACATTTTTTCTACAGAAAAATTTGATATTCTGAGACTTTTTTCTACAGAAACAATTTTACATTTTAAGACGTTTTGTCTATAAAAAAAATTAAATTCTGACTAAAAAAATACCCAAAAAATATCAGACTGAGACATTTTTTTTATAGAAAAATTCTCAGATTCTGAGACATTTTTTCTATAGAAAAATTTTCAGATTCTGAGATATTACTTCTATAGAACAAATCTCAGATTCTGACCCAATTTTTCAATAGAAAAATTATCAGACTGAGGCATTTCTTCACTAGAAAAATTCTGGGATATTAAGAAATTTTTTCTATAGAAAAATATATGAAAAACGCTTAGAATTTGAGACATTTTGTATAGAAAAATTCTCAAGTTTTGAGATATTTTTTCTATAGAAAAATCCTTCGATTCAGAAGCATTTTTACATAGAAAAATTCTTCGATTCAGAAGCATTTTTAAATAGAAAAATTATTAGATTTTGAGACATTTTCAGATTCTGAGACATTTTTTCTATAGAAAAATTCTCCGATTCGGAAACATTTTTAAATAGAAAAATTCTTAGATTTTGAGACATTTTCAGATTCTTTCTATAGAAAAAATGTTTCAAAACTTAAAAGTTTTTCTATACAAAATGTCTCAAATTCTAAGCATTTTTCATATATTTTTCTATAGAAAAAATGTCTTAATATCCCAGAATTTTTCTAGTGAAAAAATGCCTCAGTCTGATAATTCAGATTCTGAGACATTTTTTCTATAGAAAAATTCTTAGATTCTGAGACATTTTTTCTAAAGAAAAATTCTCAGATTCTGAGATATTTTTTCTATAGAAAAATTCTCAGATTCTTAGACATTTTTTCTATAAAAAAATTCTCAGATTCTGAGACATTTTTTCTATAGAAAAATTCTCAGATTCTGAAACATTTTATCTATAGAAAAAGTCTCAGATTCTGAAACATTTTATCTATAGAAAAAGTCTCAGATTCTGAGACATTTTTTTTTATAGAAAAAGTCTCAGATTCTGAGACATTTTTTCTATAGAAAAAGTCTCAGATTCTGAGACATTTTATCTATAGGAAAAGTCTCAGACTCTGAGACATTTTTTCTATAGAAAAAGTCTCAGATTCTGAGACATTTTTTCTACAGAAAAAGTCTCAGATTCTGAGACATTTTTTCTATAGAAAAAGTATCAGATTCTAAGACATTTTTTCTAAAGATTTCTATAGAATTTCTATAGAAAAAGTCTCAGATTTTGAGACATTTTTTCTATAGAACAATTCTCAGATTTTGAGACATTTTTTCTATAGAAAAAATCTCAGATTTTGAGACATTTTTTCTGTAGAAAAAGTCTTAGATTCTGAGACATTTTTTCTATAGAAAAATTCTTAGATGCTGAGACATTTTTTTATAGAGACCATATTAGATTCTGATATATGTTTTCTATAGAAAAAATATTATATTCCTAAACATTTTTTCTGTAAAAAAATATAAGATTCTGAGAGATTTGTTCTATAGAAAAAAGTCTAAGACAATTTTTCTGTAACATATAAATAATTTTCTGAGATATTTTTCGTTAGAAACGCTCGGTGTACTGTAAGATTAATTTTTTATGAAAATATTTCTTACCAAATCCATTTTCCTTGCTCTTCTGATAGTTTCTCCCTTCCTTCCCTCTTTATATTTTGCGTTTTCCTCCCTTTTTCACTTTTTGTGCCACCTTGTTTAATGAAGGAGGGAAGTTTATTTCGCAAAAAAGCATATATTTTGCACGTTTGATGCAAATTCATATGCACACCATCAAATTTTTAAAAATAAAAAATATGTACATATTTATTTTAAATTTGTTTATTTTTACTTTTGACACTTGTATTTTTTAATATTTTGCCTTTTCAAATATATAAAAATAGTTGTTATCAACTTTGTCCGTAGTTGTTATTGATTATAAATAGTTGATTTAAAAATTATTTGAAATAACTATGGATTTTGTTAACTATGCTACTATGTAATTTTTTGGGTGTATATATATTTTAAAATTTTTCATATATATTTTAAAATATTCTACACAAAAAAAAACTTTGTCAAATTCCTTGTTTACACTGTGACACAATTGAAGGGTTATTTCTTAGGGCCTCAACCAAACCAAAACAGTTTGAAAGTACTTGTGTGTAGTAGCAAAACCCCCAATGGGTTTTGCTCTGTAACGTCTCAAATTTTTTTTATAGCCCACTGAATTTTTAATTTTCTTTTTAAAGGCGTGGCAAAAAAGTCGAAAAAAATAATGTAACTGTTCTTTTGAGCTTAAAATAGTGTTCGGATGTCTTCAATAGAATTTGATGGGGATTTTTTTTCTAGAATATATTAACCCTCTATCTGCCGTTTTTTTTTTGTCATTTAAGTACTTTTTTTTAAGAAATGGCTCAAAAGTATACTAAGACTTGCGTTCAATGGGTTAAAATGTTCTACGAAAATGTTCAGCATCAAATTTCACTAGGAATTACTGAAAGCAGAAAGTTCGACTGGTATAAGGAAAATGCAGAAAAAAGATAAATTGTAAAGTGTCATTAATTTTTTTATATTTTGCCAGAAACCGTATGCAATTGTAACTAACAAATATAGGAAAAAATATAAAAAATTAATGATACTTTACAATTAACCTTTTTTATGTATTTATTTTATACCGGTCGAACTTTCTGCCTTCGGAAACCCCAAGTGAAATTTGATGCTGAACATATTCGTAGAACATTTTAACCCTTTAAACGCAAGTCTTAGTATACTTTTGAGCCATTTCTTAAAAAAATACTTAAATGACCCATTAAAACGGGAGATAAAGGATTAGCGTACTCCAGAAAAAAGTTCCCCATAAAATTCTATTGAAGACGTCCAAACACTATTTCAAGCTCAAAAGAACATTAACATAATTTTTTTCGACTTTTTTCCCACGCCTTTCAAAAAAAACTGAAAAATTCAGTGGGCTATAAAAAAAATTAGAGACGTTACAGTGCAAAACCCTTTGGGGTATTTACTATTATACGTAAGTACTTTCAAACGATCTTGGTTTTGTTGAGGCCCTAATTGGGCTGTTGCACTGTGTTATTAACAAATCGAAATTTACATTTTTTTTTTGTAATTTTACAAATTTCCAAGATAATTTTACAAAAAAAAAATCTAGTAAATTCACGAGAATTACTTGTAATTTAAATTTTGCCAAAAAATTTGTAAATTTACAATTTTATTGGTAAAAACCTTGTAAAACTACAAAATTATTCGTAAAAAGCTTGTAAAAATATGTACAAGGAATCCTCGTAAAATCGGGGTAGCAAAACTCTAGTAAAATTACGAAACCTTTTTGTAAATTTACAATTTCTTTGGTAAAAACCTTGTAAAATTACAAAATTATTGGTAAAAATCTTGTAAAATTACTAGGAATTTTTGTCAAATAGGAGGTAGTTTTTCTTGTAATTTTACAAGGGTTTTTGTTTTAGTGTATTATTACTATTTTTTATGTGCAGTTAGACATTTGTAAAGAAATACGTGATATGTTTCTTAGACAGAGTGTTAAGAAATGCTGAGTATTAATTTTCATAAGTTTATTAGGGGAAAGGGTAGGCCTTTGGTCACTTGTTATACCATCTATTTATTGTTAGTGTTAGAGGGTATATAAAAGTTTGTCAATGCGGTTATAACTCCTTAAAATATAGGTTGAGGGCCCCATTAAGTATAAATTTTCATGATTCTCGATTAAAAGTCGATCTAGCGATGTCACACAGAAAAAAATAAAAAAAAAAAAATTGAGTAAATTTTTAATACTATTGAGTAAAAAATTACTCAATTTTGAACCAGTAAACGATTTAATACACTCAAAAAAAAAAGTTTGTAAAAAGACATAAAATCCCCGTAATTTTACGGGACAGTTTTCGTAAAATATGTACTAGCAAGAATCCCCGTAATGTTACGGGGATAATTTGTAAATCGATTTAACAAAAAAATTACGGGGCAAAAATGTAAATTTACAATTTTTTTTGTAAAATATATACTTCGAGACGCAATTTTTTTTTTTAAATTTACAAAAAATTTGGTAATTTTACAAAACAAATTTGAAATTTTACAAAAAAAAATTGTAAACTTACAGAATAAAGTTGTTATTTTACAACAAAAGATTAGAAAATGAAAAAATAAAATTGTAAATTTACAAATTATTTGGTTAAACGACTGTTTTTACGGCAAAAAAATTTTATATTTACAGTAAAAAGTGGTAAATTTGCAATTTTTATTGAAAATATACAATTTTTCGTAATTTTTTTGCCGTAAAAACAGTATTTTAACCAAATAATTTGTAAATTTACAACTTTATTTTTTTCAATTCTACTGTATTTTTGTAAAATAACAATTTTTTCTGTAAGTATACAATTTTAATTTGTAGATTTTCTTATTTGTTATGTAAATTTACCAAAAAATTGGTATAACTAAATATTTGATTTGTAAATTTACAAAACAAAATTGTTAACATACCGAAGAAAGTTGCTATTTTACAACAATAAAGTAGAAAATTAAAAAATAAAAACTATAAATTTACAAATAACTTAAACTACTCTTTTCAAGGCAAAAAATATGAAAAAAAATTTAAAATTTCCATTAGAAATTGTAAATTTACATCTTTTTATTGTAAATATACAATTTGTTTTCGTAAAAACAGTAGTTTAACTAAATAATTTGTAAATTAACAATTTTATTTTTTCATTTAAATCTACCTTACTGTTGTAAAATAAAAACTTTTTGTATAAGTTTAGAATTTAGTTTTGTAAATTTTCATATTTGTTTTGTAAATTTCGGATTTCAATCGATCTGAGCGCTATAGACTTGCGTATAATTTTCTTTTACGGCATGTTCCAACCCACCATCTACTCAACGGGTATTGGTATTAAAAAAGGTATTGGTATCCATCCTTGTTTTATATACAGTGAGCGTCAAAAGAAAGTGTACAGGTTTATAGTAGTTGTAATTCGTTAACGACAGAGTTGACAATAAAAACCGTTGTTATTATCAATCGACTATTATTAAAAAAAAAGGCTATATAGTAAGTTTTCCAAGCTTGAATTTAAGCTTTATATCGTCCATATTGAGCAAATATTAAATGATATACGACGGTCGCGCTGAAAAACGGAATTATTAAAGACATATTTTAGAAATTTGTTTATAAATATTTCTACGTGGATTTTTTCTAAGTTCTAACATTAAAAATTCAAAAAAAATTTCAATAGTTTAAGTTTAGTTATCAACTAATTTTTCATTTAAAAAATGCTACATAGGAAATTTAATTTAAGCTTGATAGCGTCCCGAGACAAACATTATATGAGATACAAGGGTCGCGCTGGAAAATTAAATTATTTATACACAGAACAAATTTTGTACATATGTATACATATATTATGAATTGAATTCATTGATTTCAATTCATACTAGATTACGAATTATAACATATAATCGTGCCAAACTGCAAGAGTCGAACTATTTCATTTTGGACTGCATAGTGTCATTCACAAACTGACGCAAATTTTAGAATCGATCACTGGTTAATAACACTGTGCTACAAATGACCAAAAATAAAATATGCAGGGGTTCTCATATGAAAATTCGGGTTGGTTGGAGTCCATAGAGTACTGATATACTCATAGTTTTTCTGGATCACTTCGTTAAGTACGTTTTTTATTGGCAAATGTGTTGAAAAACGGCAATTCTTAAATTACAAATTTAATAAATTATTACTTTGTTAGTTTGCAACTGATTTTCGATTTTATGGATTTTTTTGAAAGGTATAAGTCTTAGCTTTTAAACAAAACCAAAATATTAAAAATCGATCAAGAATTGGCTGAGCTACGATCGTTTAAGTTAAAAAAAATCCAATTTTTTTAAAAATTTGTCATATTCTTTATACTCTTAAGTTGAAAGTGCATCATTAAACATTTTTTTTTATTTTTGTATAAAAGTACAGTAAAGTAGCTTTCCAAAACACCAAAAAACATAACAATCGGTTAAAAAATGAATGAGTTATGCTAAGTTTTGTGATAGGACATTTTTAATTTTTTTCAGAAATGCTTGTAATTCAGGTATTATTCATAAATCTTATTGCTAGTAGTAATTTTATGTGCCTATGCATATAAACAAGAGATGGTAACATAATTAGATTTGTGCGTGATTGACACATGATCACAAGTGAGCGTGATTGAAAATCAATTTTACTCACGTGGTTGTGAGTGAGTGGAATAAAAAAATGGGCGTGTCAGTTGCTTCTAAATCCCATTTATAATTTTTTGGTTTTGTTTGAAAAATATGAGTGTTACTTCTTAAAAACAAAAATATTGAGAGTAGGCTGAAAATAGGCTCGTTTATTTAAAAAATCTTTTTTGAAAAGTAATACCTGTAACATTTTTATGACAGAAAAAGTTGTACGTTCGCAAACATTTTTGAAACGAAATTGGTAAAATTGTAGGATCATTTGATGGAAATTTTACCTATTTATGAATAAACGTATGAGGCATTCCACACCAAATATCCAGCAAAAAAAAACATGTGTACCGTAAATTTCTGAACAGGTTGTATGAATAGCCCTATATGGAGCTAAGAAAATTGCGTTTTTGGTTTTAAAATTTTTCAAAAACTTGACTTAGGAGGTCAAATATTGGAAAAATGGTCAAATTTGTGTTGAGTTGCCTTGCTTAAATATTTACTAAATTAAAACGGAATGCACCACAATCTCAAACATCGATTAAATTTTTTTTTTTTGGAAAATTTTCAGAATTAGTTCTGAAATTTTTGCATTTTTAAAAAAAGTCAATTAATCAAAAACCCGGCCACTTTTTTTTAAGCTTAGATGTTGTCTATCCACACAAATAAATTCAGGCATATGTTTTTTTGAGAAAATCGCATTTGAATATTAATTTTCATAACAATTTTGTAATTTGCTTGTATTTTCTTGTTTCAACGTAGCGAATGACTATTAAATATTTGCATTAGTCATACGCTACGTTGAACCAAGCAAATTACCAAATTGTCATGAAATTCAAAATTCAAATGCGATTTCTCGAAAATAACGAAAAAAACACATTACAATTTTTTTGTGTGGATAGACAAACTAGATATGGGAACATGAACAGATAAGAGCGTGAGTGTGACTGAATTCAATTTTACTCACGTGATTGTGAGTGAGTGTGAGAAAGATTATTGCGTGAAAGAGTGAGCGTAAGTTTGCGTGATTTATTTTCTCTTCATATTTCCTTTCATTCCAAAAAAAAGCAACAAAAAAAAATGTAAAATTTTGCATAACTTCAGATTTCGTCCCGAAAAAATCAAAACAAATGTAAAATTTTAGATTTTGCTGAAAATTTTGAAAGATTTTTGAAATTATTTTTAGTATAAAAAAGAATATCGTGAGTGTGAGTCAACGTTAGCGTGAGTGACTCTTGCATCGGCGTACGTGAGTGTTAGTTGTATTAAATTTACACACGTGATTGTGAGTGAGTGTTAGAAGAAAAATTATGCTCGTGATTGAGTGAAAGTTAAAATTCACTCACGTGACCATCTCTTAGACAAACATCTAATCTTTAAAAAAAAACAAATGTGACCGGATTTTTTATAAATTGACTTTTTTAAAAAATGGAAAATTTCAGAACGGGTTCTGAAATTTTTTTTTTATTTCACTCACACTTTTTTATTCCACTGACACTCACTCACAACGACGTGAGTAAAATTGATTTTCAATCACGCTCACTTGTGATCATGTGTCAATCACGCATAAATCAAATTATTTTACCATCTCTTGTTTATATGCATAGGCACATAAAATTACTACTAGCAATAAGATTTATGAATAATACCTGAATTACAAGCATTTCTGAAAAAAATTAAAAATGTCCTATCACAAAACTTAGCATAACTCATTCATTTTTTAACCGATTGTTATATTTTTTGGTGTTTTGGAAAGCTACTTTACTATACTTTTATACAAAAATAAAACAAAAATTGTTTAATGATGCACTTTCAACTTAGAGTATAAAGAACATGACAAATTTTTCAAAAAATTGGATTTTTTTTAACTTAAACGATCATAGCTCAGCCAATTCTTGATCGATTTTCAATATTTTTGTTTTGTATAAAAGGTAAGACTTATACCTTTCAAAAAAATCCATAAAATCGAAAATCGGTTGCAAACTATCAAAGTAATAATTTTTTAAAGTTGTAATTTAAGAATTGCCGTTTTTCAACACATTTGCCAATAAAAAACGTACTTAACGAAGTGATCCAGAAAAACTATGAGTATATCAGTACTCTATGGACTCTAACCAACCCGAATTTTCATATGAGAACCCCTGCATATTTTTGGTGTAGCACAGTGTAATTAATATACTTAATGCGGTTCTACACTGATATTTCGATACGTAACATACAAAATGACAATAGTGTACCCCCATACTGTGGTTACTCGGTATACAAATTAAAGTACAGTTGAACCTCGATTATCCGGGTTGCGCGGGACCGGACTAAGCACGGATAATCGAAAAACACGGTTGAAAGAGGTTATATATTTTTCTACATTTGTATATGTTCGTGAATATATTGCACGGATAATAGAGGTAAAGCACGGTTAATAGAGGTAAAAACAATAACAAAAAATACAATATGTACGCACATGTATGAATTGCACGGATAGTAGAGGTAAAGCACGGATAATAGAGGTAAAAAACAAACACACAGCATGCCGGTTAATAGAGGCACCGGTTAATAGAGGGCCGGATAATCGAGGTTCAACTGTATACTAATAGTAAATCATTAAACCAATACCACCATTTTGGGTTTTGGTCAACTTCTTAGTTTTTTTTTTATGGCCAGTGTATATTGAGGAATTTTTAAGTCATTAAATTAAATTGTTCTATACGCCTTTGAACAAAATAATAAACTGTAAGTAGGTGATTAAAATCCAAAATGGGGGTGTTGGTTTTCTATTAGTACTGGCAGAAGCAACCGGAGTTGCCCGGGTGATCTATAGAGTTTATTCATACAAACTAATTTTCTCATGATGAAAAACTCTAAAGTTAAAAAATTTCGCTTTAATTAAGAATTTTGTTAATAACTACACCCCAGCGCCATCTATCGGGTTCAAATGTTATCAGGAAACTTATTTTCGTTAAAAAAATATGTTTTTTTAATTTTAGCCAAATCGTACCATAAATACCAAAAATAAATATTGAGACAACAGCGACACCTATCGGGATTAAACATAAGAGAAACCTGGCTCTAGACAAGACTAATATATTGTCCAAGTTTGATGCAGTGTTGCCACCTCATGTGTAATTACACATATTATGTGTAATTTTTTTTTTCATGTGTAGCCCATGTGTAATTGGCTGCATGTGTAATTCATGTGTAATTTGAAATTTTTACTTTTTAAAGCATTTTTTTTCATAATTTGTTTTAACAAAACTTTTAGCAGATTTTTCTGCAGAAATGGATATTTTATCGAAATTCTCTGTCATTCAGTTTTAAAAAATAACAGAGGTTTTTTAATTATTTTGCTGATTCTGTTTGCTGAGTTTACAAAAATATTTTTGTGAACATTTCAACTAATACTTTTAAAATTTTACAGATTTTTTTTTTATTTCGTTAAATTTTAACGATTAAAAATTGTCAAAATTAAAAAATAGCAGACTATTTTGCTAATTTTACAAAAATACTTAGTTATCATTAGTATTTTTCTAAATTTTATAAAAAAAAAAAATAGACGATTTGAAAAAAAAAAGAAAAAATACAACAAACTGTTTCTGTGAAATAAGCAACCTTTTCTGCCGTTTTTTGTCTTCAAAATTTAGCAATATTTTCGTTTATGTTTATGCTTAAAATTTTTTTGAGCAGATTTTCAGCTGAAATCAATATATTTTTTTTGCTGTTTTTCAGATTTTCTTCTGATTTGGCTTAGATTATCCAGACAGAAATTTCGCAAAAAAATATAAACCGTAGGTTTTTTGAGCAGTAAAAACCAGACTTTGGTTAGCCGTTATATTTTGAAAATTTACAAAATAAAAAAAAAAAACATTTAAAAAAAAGCATGTGTAATTTCATGTGTAATTTTGGCATGATCCATGTGTAATTCGTGATTTCATGTGTAATTTTGGCATGACCCATGTGTAATTTACGATTTTGTTGGTGGCAACGCTGGTTTGATGTCAATCGGTACAGCGGTTCTTACATAATGGTGAGCGTCTTTACAAATATGCCGTCTGTAATTATGCCTTAACCACAAAATCCATATCTTCTCCTGAATTGGAAGATGATTATGATTTAATTTAGTATCATCAACAAAAAGCAAACATCTACACCCGCTGTAATAGAACCAAAAATTGTGCCAGCTTCATCGCTACCACAATTAGCATTAGCACTACATTTAGCTTTTCCACTAATACTTACCAAATTAGATTACAAAGTTCTAGCTGAATGATCATTTCCAATTTGTCCAGCTTATTTCCACGTTTAAATACAAACAAAGTCATGACTTTGACGCGGTTCTTTTTTTTTTGTTTGGTGGCTGCATTTTTGCATTCGTTTTAAAACATATGTTTTATTTATTTTTCACAAATTTTAACTGAACTCCAAAACTAATAATTATCTTTGTAAAGGCTTTAAAGATGCAGCATAATGTATTTATAAGCAAAAGATTAAATAACAAACAATTATTTTCGAGTTCCGGCTCACTTTAATACACATTTGAAGTGTGCTTAAACAGGGGTAACTCATGAATAGTAGTGTCAGTAATAACGAAGTCGTTATCTACAGATGGCAATCTTGTTTTTGGGAACGATTTGGGAATAACGGAAAATAAACATTAAAAAATTTTAAAATTATGAATGAAAATTATTGTTGTGTCACTTGAAAATAAAAAAATACATAATAAAAAAACGAAATGAATATAATTAAATCAAAACAACCAGCAAAATTAAACGAAAAATAAAAGGTAAACAAAATTTCCAGCTTTCCCAGATACCATTTGTAAAACTAACACCACCTTTAAACGTCAAAAAGAATTGACTATTGCCTAGTCTTTATATATTTAAGTTTTTGTGCTTAAAAGAAAATAAAACAAAAAACTCCAATCAAGCCAGACAACAGAAAAGATTCTATTCTTTGTTTGTCATATATTACAGTGTTGCCAAGTATTATTTTTTCTTCCCCCTAAACATTATTCAAAAACGAGTGGATTAGGGCGATTTCTTATTTAAAATAAAACCCTTGAACATTTTAATTGGAAATACTTTATTTTTCGTTTATAAAATGAAATGAAAATATATTTTCTATTCAGCCTTTCAAAATGTCAAAAACCCCTAGATTTAAGCGATTGTGAAAAAAAACTGCTAAAACTGCTGTCCAGTTAAAAGAAAAAATTCTGTAAACTGGACATACGATAGAATTTTTATAGCTGTCCAAAAAAGAACAACAAAATTGTCGGATGTCCATGCTTCCCGAGTTATGGACCTTCAAAGTTTGATCTTACATTTGATATATCTTCTTCAATAATAGTTCGATCAAACCGAAATCGGTTTCATTCCAAAGCTTATTCAAATACCTTTTATACGACATTTAAAAAAATTAATGCATTAACCCATTGTGGCACAACAATAAATTTTACAACCAAGTTTTTTGAGAAAAGGCTTTTTATTTCAAAAGACTTTCTACCTACCCAAAAAGTTTGCCTGTCATGTATTTGTAAATTTCCTGGTCAGGTTGGTGTTGAATTTTAGCAAAATCATTCTAGTGGTTCAAGTTATGAGCACAACCGAAAAAAGGCCCACAGGCCTCCAGCTCAAATATTTATTTTTTATAATTAAATTGGAAAGATGAATTAAAAAACAAATATTTTTTTATGTCAACAAAAATTTTAAATTAAAAAAATGTTCATTCAATTTTTTTTTTTTTTTACAAAAATTAAAAAAAAAAGTTATTTAAACAAAACAAAATTTTAAGCCTAAAAATGTCGGCAGCGGATAAGTCGCTGATGTTATGCCTTTATGATACTTGTGTTTTTCAAGTCACTTGTTGCTGCATTTATTAAGGGTTTTCTATGGGAATTTCGATAAATTCAAAATTTTTGGTTGAAGTTATCGACATTTTTATAGAAAATCCCTAATAAATGCAGCAACAAGTAACTTAAAAAAAAAGGAAGTATCTTACGCACTTTAGCCGATCAGCTTCGTTCTCTGCTTGTTCTCTTTGAAAACTGTCACAATTGGAACGGAAATCGTTTTTCCACAGTTTGAGCGGAAAGCGTTTTTCCGCAATTGTTCCCATTCATTTAATATAAAAACAAACACCTTCGCGTTTTTCTGCCAAATTAGATTCTATTCTATTTTTATGAGGACAATTGCGGTAAAACGCTTTTCGCTCCAATTGTGATTAATGCCTTTGTGTCATTTTTGTTATGAAATCTAGCTATTTTTTCTTCTTTAGAGTTGGCAGCCTTGGTTGAATGAACAGAAATAAAAGTAAACAAATGATTTTGCTTTTGTTTTGATTCTTCTACCAAATAAATTAAAGTTGATAAATTTCGTAAAATAAATTGCAAAATTGTATTCGATTAAAAATACCGGTATGCCTTATGTGAAATTCATCGATTTGCTGCACGGAATGTTTTTAAATGACATTCAAATCGTGCCACAATATCGAAATCGTAATTTGTATGGGGACTAGAAGTAAACATGTTCTGATTCCCGTAAAATTTGAAATGGTGGTTTTAAAACGAGAGAGGATAGTTGGAGACTAAGGTTTTGGAACCCCTTTGATGGACATACGGACGGACATCGCTTTATGAACTCAAAAAGTGATTCTGAATCGGTATGCTTGAAGGTGGCGGTAGGATCTAACAATTTGTTAATACCCTGGGCTTAAGTCACAGGCTTAAGTGCAGGATTTTTTTTTTAATAGGGGTTTAAAGTTAAAGTAGTTTTTCTTAAATATTTCAAAAACTACTTTTCCGATCAAGACGATTATGGTATCATTAGAAAGGGTAATTGAAGACCTTTCCAACTTTGACACTTATTATCTGACAAGGGAAGCATCTCAACCCTTATGAACCGATTTGCATGAAACTTAAAATACATATATATAAAAAAGACAATTCTAAGGTTGGGGTGTCTCGGCTTAACGGCCATATCGGGGATTTAGGGGTTCAAAAAATGGGTCAAAAATGACGAAAAACCGGTTTTTGGATTTTTCAGTTATTTCTTTTTAAGAAACTATATGATGTTTATATATGAGAAGAAAGGTTTTTTTAATGCCTATCCAATGGAAGCTAACCTTATAAAAATTCGGCTTCGTTAAATATTTTTTTCCTGAAAATTTGTTAATTTTAAGGGGTATTTATATGATGACATAGACCTACGATATCCATATGAATACGAAATAATCTTTATTTAATTTAAGTCGACACGTATTTTTCTTTAGACGGTATTCCTGTTAGTTCGGGAGTTATCGAAATTTTCCCGAAGGTCCACATTGTTTCAGAAGGGGACAACGAAATTTTTAAACACTGATATGGCCGATAAGCCGAGACATCCCAGCCATAAAATCGTTTCTTTTATTTAAGTTTCGTGCAAATCGGTTCATAATGGTATCACAACCTTGTTAATAAGTTTTAGACTTACAGCCCCGTTTTTTGACGCAAATTAAAGATTGAGATATTGGATACAAGCCGACAAAAAATGTTTATATACGTGCAATTTTGATATATTAAGCATTTTGTAAAAAAAGTCTAGTTGAAATCAGTTTTTGTCGCTTAAATTGATAACTAAATGTCCTGTTATGATCGGATAAGTAGTTTTTGAAATATTTAAGAAAAACCATCTAAACTTTAAACCCCTGCCCCTCCCAAACGGGGTACGTCCCCACAGGTTTGAACCTAATACCAAATTCGCATTCACTTTGTTAAACATGTTTAACCATTTAAACATGTTTAAATTTAAACTTGTTAAGGTACATAAACATGTTTAAGTGCTTAAACATGTTTAAAAAAAATGAATGCGAATATGGTATAACACTCAAAAACTAACAGTCCAAGGTGATATATATATTTTTTTAATTTAAATAAAGTTCGGCAAACTTTATTTATGCCAACATTTTATAAAATAATGCTTTAAAATATTTTTTTAAAACACTTTTCAATTAATAAATATTAGCCCTGTTTTTTGCAGACCGGATTAAGATTTGGATTAACTTTATTTAGTTAAAAAATGGGTCAAATCAAGTCCAGAATTTTTTTTTATAATTTTTTTCTGAAATTACATACAATTAGTAAATATAAACAGAAAAACAAATTAAGCTTTGTTCAAAATGCGAAGAATGAAAAATAAATTTAGATAAATCCTAGGATTAACTCAAATTTATTTATACCGTTTTACATTTTGGACAACGCTTATTTTGGATGTAAATTCAGAAAAAAATATAAAAAAATTTATGGACTTGATATTTGATTTGATACATTTTTTAACTAAATAGAGTTAATCCTAATCTTAATCCGGTTTGAAAAACAGGGCTATTTTTTAAATTAGATTTTTATTGGGTAAAAAAACAGAAAACCTTTAACATTCTTGATATGTTTTTTTTGTAATATAACTTATTTTTGCAATAAAACCTAAAACTACTTATCTAATAACATTTTTTGGTAAAATAACATATTTTGTTTTTTTTTTTTTTTTTGTAAAATAACATATTTTTTGTAAAAAGACTAAATATCATACAATAAAATTTTGTTGTGCAATTACAGTTTTCTTTTGTTAAAAAACTAAAACCTTGTAAAGATTCTAAAAATGTTTATTAATTTTTTTTTTTTTGTAAAATAACATATTTTTTGTAAAAAGACTAAATACCATACAATAAAATTTTGTTGTACAATTACAGTTTTCTTTTGTTAAAAAACAAAACACCTTGTAATATTTTTTTTATTTGTAAAATAATTTATTTTCTTGTAAATTAACCTGAAAAATTAGTAGAATAAATTTACCAACATATGATAGTAAAATTACAAAGCAAACTGTAGCTTTCGTTTTGTTAAAAATACAAGAATTTTTGTAAAAAGACAAAAATATTAGTAAAATAGAATTACAAGACCTTTTACTTGTAATTTTACAAACTTTTTTTTTTGAGTGTAGTATTGAGTAAACTTTTAATAAAAAACTATTAAATGCTTAATAAAAATTTGAGTAAATTATTTATTCACACAATTAAAACTTTACTTAAAATTTTTTAATATTTTTAAGTATCTTTTTAATTGTGTCAAGTAAAAATTTACTCAAAATGTATCAATATATATCTGTAAAAAGTTTCGATTTTTATACCCTCCACTCTGGTGATAGAGGGTATATATAAGTTTGTCATTCCGTATGTAACACATTGAAATATTGGTTTAGGACCCCATAAAGTATATATATTCATGATCCTTGATCGATTTTAAGTCGATCTAACGATGTCCGTCTGTCTGTCTGTCTGTCTGTCTGTCTGTCTGTCTGTCTGTCTGTCTGTCTGTCTGTCTGTCTGTCTGTCTGTCTGTCTGTCTGTCTGTCTGTCTGTCTGTCTGTCTGTCTGTCTGTCTGTCTGTCTGTCTGTCTGTCTGTCTGTCTGTCTGTCTGTCTGTCTGTCTGTCTGTCTGTCTGTCTGTCTGTCTGTCTGTCTGTCTGTCTGTCTGTCTGTCTGTCTGTCTGTCTGTCTGTCTGTCTGTCTGTCTGTCTGTCTGTCTGTCTGTCTGTCTGTCTGTCTGTCTGTCTGTCTGTCTGTCTGTCTGTCTGTCTGTCTGTCTGTCTGTCTGTCTGTCTGTCTGTCTGTCTGTCTGTCTGTCTGTCTGTCTGTCTGTCTGTCTGTCTGTCTGTCTGTCTGTCTGTCTGTCTGTCTGTCTGTCTGTCTGTCTGTCTGTCTGTCTGTCTGTCTGTCTGTCTGTCTGTCTGTCTGTCTGTCTGTCTGTCTGTCTGTCTGTCTGTCTGTCTGTCTGTCTGTCTGTCTGTCTGTCTGTCTGTCTGTCTGTCTGTCTGTCTGTCTGTCTGTCTGTCTGTCTGTCTGTCTGTCTGTCTGTCTGTCTGTCTGTCTGTCTGTCTGTCTGTCTGTCTGTCTGTCTGTCTGTCTGTCTGTCTGTCTGTCTGTCTGTCTGTCTGTCTGTCTGTCTGTCTGTCTGTCTGTCTGTCTGTCTGTCTGTCTGTCTGTCTGTCTGTCTGTCTGTCTGTCTGTCTGTCTGTCTGTCTGTCTGTCTGTCTGTCTGTCTGTCTGTCTGTCTGTCTGTCTGTCTGTCTGTCTGTCTGTCTGTCTGTCTGTCTGTCTGTCTGTCTGTCTGTCTGTCTGTCTGTCTGTCTGTCTGTCTGTCTGTCTGTCTGTCTGTCTGTCTGTCTGTCTGTCTGTCTGTCTGTCTGTCTGTCTGTCTGTCTGTCTGTCTGTCTGTCTGTCTGTCTGTCTGTCTGTCTGTCTGTCTGTCTGTCTGTCTGTCTGTCTGTCTGTCTGTCTGTCTGTCTGTCTGTCTGTCTGTCTGTCTGTCTGTCTGTCTGTCTGTCTGTCTGTCTGTCTGTCTGTCTGTCTGTCTGTCTGTCTGTCTGTCTGTCTGTCTGTCTGTCTGTCTGTCTGTCTGTCTGTCTGTCTGTCTGTCTGTCTGTCTGTCTGTCTGTCTGTCTGTCTGTCTGTCTGTCTGTCTGTCTGTCTGTCTGTCTGTCTGTCTGTCTGTCTGTCTGTCTGTCTGTCTGTCTGTCTGTCTGTCTGTCTGTCTGTCTGTCTGTCTGTCTGTCTGTCTGTCTGTCTGTCTGTCTGTCTGTCTGTCTGTCTGTCTGTCTGTCTGTCTGTCTGTCTGTCTGTCTGTCTGTCTGTCTGTCTGTCTGTCTGTCTGTCTGTCTGTCTGTCTGTCTGTCTGTCTGTCTGTCTGTCTGTCTGTCTGTCTGTCTGTCTGTCTGTCTGTCTGTCTGTCTGTCTGTCTGTCTGTCTGTCTGTCTGTCTGTCTGTCTGTCTGTCTGTCTGTCTGTCTGTCTGTCTGTCTGTCTGTCTGTCTGTCTGTCTGTCTGTCTGTCTGTCTGTCTGTCTGTCTGTCTGTCTGTCTGTCTGTCTGTCTGTCTGTCTGTCTGTCTGTCTGTCTGTCTGTCTGTCTGTCTGTCTGTCTGTCTGTCTGTCTGTCTGTCTGTCTGTCTGTCTGTCTGTCTGTCTGTCTGTCTGTCTGTCTGTCTGTCTGTCTGTCTGTCTGTCTGTCTGTCTGTCTGTCTGTCTGTCTGTCTGTCTGTCTGTCTGTCTGTCTGTCTGTCTGTCTGTCTGTCTGTCTGTCTGTCTGTCTGTCTGTCTGTCTGTCTGTCTGTCTGTCTGTCTGTCTGTCTGTCTGTCTGTCTGTCTGTCTGTCTGTCTGTCTGTCTGTCTGTCTGTCTGTCTGTCTGTCTGTCTGTCTGTCTGTCTGTCTGTCTGTCTGTCTGTCTGTCTGTCTGTCTGTCTGTCTGTCTGTCTGTCTGTCTGTCTGTCTGTCTGTCTGTCTGTCTGTCTGTCTGTCTGTCTGTCTGTCTGTCTGTCTGTCTGTCTGTCTGTCTGTCTGTCTGTCTGTCTGTCTGTCTGTCTGTCTGTCTGTCTGTCTGTCTGTCTGTCTGTCTGTCTGTCTGTCTGTCTGTCTGTCTGTCTGTCTGTCTGTCTGTCTGTCTGTCTGTCTGTCTGTCTGTCTGTCTGTCTGTCTGTCTGTCTGTCTGTCTGTCTGTCTGTCTGTCTGTCTGTCTGTCTGTCTGTCTGTCTGTCTGTCTGTCTGTCTGTCTGTCTGTCTGTCTGTCTGTCTGTCTGTCTGTCTGTCTGTCTGTCTGTCTGTCTGTCTGTCTGTCTGTCTGTCTGTCTGTCTGTCTGTCTGTCTGTCTGTCTGTCTGTCTGTCTGTCTGTCTGTCTGTCTGTCTGTCTGTCTGTCTGTCTGTCTGTCTGTCTGTCTGTCTGTCTGTCTGTCTGTCTGTCTGTCTGTCTGTCTGTCTGTCTGTCTGTCTGTCTGTCTGTCTGTCTGTCTGTCTGTCTGTCTGTCTGTCTGTCTGTCTGTCTGTCTGTCTGTCTGTCTGTCTGTCTGTCTGTCTGTCTGTCTGTCTGTCTGTCTGTCTGTCTGTCTGTCTGTCTGTCTGTCTGTCTGTCTGTCTGTCTGTCTGTCTGTCTGTCTGTCTGTCTGTCTGTCTGTCTGTCTGTCTGTCTGTCTGTCTGTCTGTCTGTCTGTCTGTCTGTCTGTCTGTCTGTCTGTCTGTCTGTCTGTCTGTCTGTCTGTCTGTCTGTCTGTCTGTCTGTCTGTCTGTCTGTCTGTCTGTCTGTCTGTCTGTCTGTCTGTCTGTCTGTCTGTCTGTCTGTCTGTCTGTCTGTCTGTCTGTCTGTCTGTCTGTCTGTCTGTCTGTCTGTCTGTCTGTCTGTCTGTCTGTCTGTCTGTCTGTCTGTCTGTCTGTCTGTCTGTCTGTCTGTCTGTCTGTCTGTCTGTCTGTCTGTCTGTCTGTCTGTCTGTCTGTCTGTCTGTCTGTCTGTCTGTCTGTCTGTCTGTCTGTCTGTCTGTCTGTCTGTCTGTCTGTCTGTCTGTCTGTCTGTCTGTCTGTCTGTCTGTCTGTCTGTCTGTCTGTCTGTCTGTCTGTCTGTCTGTCTGTCTGTCTGTCTGTCTGTCTGTCTGTCTGTCTGTCTGTCTGTCTGTCTGTCTGTCTGTCTGTCTGTCTGTCTGTCTGTCTGTCTGTCTGTCTGTCTGTCTGTCTGTCTGTCTGTCTGTCTGTCTGTCTGTCTGTCTGTCTGTCTGTCTGTCTGTCTGTCTGTCTGTCTGTCTGTCTGTCTGTCTGTCTGTCTGTCTGTCTGTCTGTCTGTCTGTCTGTCTGTCTGTCTGTCTGTCTGTCTGTCTGTCTGTCTGTCTGTCTGTCTGTCTGTCTGTCTGTCTGTCTGTCTGTCTGTCTGTCTGTCTGTCTGTCTGTCTGTCTGTCTGTCTGTCTGTCTGTCTGTCTGTCTGTCTGTCTGTCTGTCTGTCTGTCTGTCTGTCTGTCTGTCTGTCTGTCTGTCTGTCTGTCTGTCTGTCTGTCTGTCTGTCTGTCTGTCTGTCTGTCTGTCTGTCTGTCTGTCTGTCTGTCTGTCTGTCTGTCTGTCTGTCTGTCTGTCTGTCTGTCTGTCTGTCTGTCTGTCTGTCTGTCTGTCTGTCTGTCTGTCTGTCTGTCTGTCTGTCTGTCTGTCTGTCTGTCTGTCTGTCTGTCTGTCTGTCTGTCTGTCTGTCTGTCTGTCTGTCTGTCTGTCTGTCTGTCTGTCTGTCTGTCTGTCTGTCTGTCTGTCTGTCTGTCTCGTCTGTCTGTCTGTCTGTCTGTCTGTCTGTCTGTCTGTCTGTCTGTCTGTCTGTCTGTCTGTCTGTCTGTCTGTCTGTCTGTCTGTCTGTCTGTCTGTCTGTCTGTCTGTCTGTCTGTCTGTCTGTCTGTCTGTCTGTCTGTCTGTCTGTCTGTCTGTCTGTCTGTCTGTCTGTCTGTCTGTCTGTCTGTCTGTCTGTCTGTCTGTCTGTCTGTCTGTCTGTCTGTCTGTCTGTCTGTCTGTCTGTCTGTCTGTCTGTCTGTCTGTCTGTCTGTCTGTCTGTCTGTCTGTCTGTCTGTCTGTCTGTCTGTCTGTCTGTCTGTCTGTCTGTCTGTCTGTCTGTCTGTCTGTCTGTCTGTCTGTCTGTCTGTCTGTCTGTCTGTCTGTCTGTCTGTCTGTCTGTCTGTCTGTCTGTCTGTCTGTCTGTCTGTCTGTCTGTCTGTCTGTCTGTCTGTCTGTCTGTCTGTCTGTCTGTCTGTCTGTCTGTCTGTCTGTCTGTCTGTCTGTCTGTCTGTCTGTCTGTCTGTCTGTCTGTCTGTCTGTCTGTCTGTCTGTCTGTCTGTCTGTCTGTCTGTCTGTCTGTCTGTCTGTCTGTCTGTCTGTCTGTCTGTCTGTCTGTCTGTCTGTCTGTCTGTCTGTCTGTCTGTCTGTCTGTCTGTCTGTCTGTCTGTCTGTCTGTCTGTCTGTCTGTCTGTCTGTCTGTCTGTCTGTCTGTCTGTCTGTCTGTCTGTCTGTCTGTCTGTCTGTCTGTCTGTCTGTCTGTCTGTCTGTCTGTCTGTCTGTCTGTCTGTCTGTCTGTCTGTCTGTCTGTCTGTCTGTCTGTCTGTCTGTCTGTCTGTCTGTCTGTCTGTCTGTCTGTCTGTCTGTCTGTCTGTCTGTCTGTCTGTCTGTCTGTCTGTCTGTCTGTCTGTCTGTCTGTCTGTCTGTCTGTCTGTCTGTCTGTCTGTCTGTCTGTCTGTCTGTCTGTCTGTCTGTCTGTCTGTCTGTCTGTCTGTCTGTCTGTCTGTCTGTCTGTCTGTCTGTCTGTCTGTCTGTCTGTCTGTCTGTCTGTCTGTCTGTCTGTCTGTCTGTCTGTCTGTCTGTCTGTCTGTCTGTCTGTCTGTCTGTCTGTCTGTCTGTCTGTCTGTCTGTCTGTCTGTCTGTCTGTCTGTCTGTCTGTCTGTCTGTCTGTCTGTCTGTCTGTCTGTCTGTCTGTCTGTCTGTCTGTCTGTCTGTCTGTCTGTCTGTCTGTCTGTCTGTCTGTCTGTCTGTCTGTCTGTCTGTCTGTCTGTCTGTCTGTCTGTCTGTCTGTCTGTCTGTCTGTCTGTCTGTCTGTCTGTCTGTCTGTCTGTCTGTCTGTCTGTCTGTCTGTCTGTCTGTCTGTCTGTCTGTCTGTCTGTCTGTCTGTCTGTCTGTCTGTCTGTCTGTCTGTCTGTCTGTCTGTCTGTCTGTCTGTCTGTCTGTCTGTCTGTCTGTCTGTCTGTCTGTCTGTCTGTCTGTCTGTCTGTCTGTCTGTCTGTCTGTCTGTCTGTCTGTCTGTCTGTCTGTCTGTCTGTCTGTCTGTCTGTCTGTCTGTCTGTCTGTCTGTCTGTCTGTCTGTCTGTCTGTCTGTCTGTCTGTCTGTCTGTCTGTCTGTCTGTCTGTCTGTCTGTCTGTCTGTCTGTCTGTCTGTCTGTCTGTCTGTCTGTCTGTCTGTCTGTCTGTCTGTCTGTCTGTCTGTCTGTCTGTCTGTCTGTCTGTCTGTCTGTCTGTCTGTCTGTCTGTCTGTCTGTCTGTCTGTCTGTCTGTCTGTCTGTCTGTCTGTCTGTCTGTCTGTCTGTCTGTCTGTCTGTCTGTCTGTCTGTCTGTCTGTCTGTCTGTCTGTCTGTCTGTCTGTCTGTCTGTCTGTCTGTCTGTCTGTCTGTCTGTCTGTCTGTCTGTCTGTCTGTCTGTCTGTCTGTCTGTCTGTCTGTCTGTCTGTCTGTCTGTCTGTCTGTCTGTCTGTCTGTCTGTCTGTCTGTCTGTCTGTCTGTCTGTCTGTCTGTCTGTCTGTCTGTCTGTCTGTCTGTCTGTCTGTCTGTCTGTCTGTCTGTCTGTCTGTCTGTCTGTCTGTCTGTCTGTCTGTCTGTCTGTCTGTCTGTCTGTCTGTCTGTCTGTCTGTCTGTCTGTCTGTCTGTCTGTCTGTCTGTCTGTCTGTCTGTCTGTCTGTCTGTCTGTCTGTCTGTCTGTCTGTCTGTCTGTCTGTCTGTCTGTCTGTCTGTCTGTCTGTCTGTCTGTCTGTCTGTCTGTCTGTCTGTCTGTCTGTCTGTCTGTCTGTCTGTCTGTCTGTCTGTCTGTCTGTCTGTCTGTCTGTCTGTCTGTCTGTCTGTCTGTCTGTCTGTCTGTCTGTCTGTCTGTCTGTCTGTCTGTCTGTCTGTCTGTCTGTCTGTCTGTCTGTCTGTCTGTCTGTCTGTCTGTCTGTCTGTCTGTCTGTCTGTCTGTCTGTCTGTCTGTCTGTCTGTCTGTCTGTCTGTCTGTCTGTCTGTCTGTCTGTCTGTCTGTCTGTCTGTCTGTCTGTCTGTCTGTCTGTCTGTCTGTCTGTCTGTCTGTCTGTCTGTCTGTCTGTCTGTCTGTCTGTCTGTCTGTCTGTCTGTCTGTCTGTCTGTCTGTCTGTCTGTCTGTCTGTCTGTCTGTCTGTCTGTCTGTCTGTCTGTCTGTCTGTCTGTCTGTCTGTCTGTCTGTCTGTCTGTCTGTCTGTCTGTCTGTCTGTCTGTCTGTCTGTCTGTCTGTCTGTCTGTCTGTCTGTCTGTCTGTCTGTCTGTCTGTCTGTCTGTCTGTCTGTCTGTCTGTCTGTCTGTCTGTCTGTCTGTCTGTCTGTCTGTCTGTCTGTCTGTCTGTCTGTCTGTCTGTCTGTCTGTCTGTCTGTCTGTCTGTCTGTCTGTCTGTCTGTCTGTCTGTCTGTCTGTCTGTCTGTCTGTCTGTCTGTCTGTCTGTCTGTCTGTCTGTCTGTCTGTCTGTCTGTCTGTCTGTCTGTCTGTCTGTCTGTCTGTCTGTCTGTCTGTCTGTCTGTCTGTCTGTCTGTCTGTCTGTCTGTCTGTCTGTCTGTCTGTCTGTCTGTCTGTCTGTCTGTCTGTCTGTCTGTCTGTCTGTCTGTCTGTCTGTCTGTCTGTCTGTCTGTCTGTCTGTCTGTCTGTCTGTCTGTCTGTCTGTCTGTCTGTCTGTCTGTCTGTCTGTCTGTCTGTCTGTCTGTCTGTCTGTCTGTCTGTCTGTCTGTCTGTCTGTCTGTCTGTCTGTCTGTCTGTCTGTCTGTCTGTCTGTCTGTCTGTCTGTCTGTCTGTCTGTCTGTCTGTCTGTCTGTCTGTCTGTCTGTCTGTCTGTCTGTCTGTCTGTCTGTCTGTCTGTCTGTCTGTCTGTCTGTCTGTCTGTCTGTCTGTCTGTCTGTCTGTCTGTCTGTCTGTCTGTCTGTCTGTCTGTCTGTCTGTCTGTCTGTCTGTCTGTCTGTCTGTCTGTCTGTCTGTCTGTCTGTCTGTCTGTCTGTCTGTCTGTCTGTCTGTCTGTCTGTCTGTCTGTCTGTCTGTCTGTCTGTCTGTCTGTCTGTCTGTCTGTCTGTCTGTCTGTCTGTCTGTCTGTCTGTCTGTCTGTCTGTCTGTCTGTCTGTCTGTCTGTCTGTCTGTCTGTCTGTCTGTCTGTCTGTCTGTCTGTCTGTCTGTCTGTCTGTCTGTCTGTCTGTCTGTCTGTCTGTCTGTCTGTCTGTCTGTCTGTCTGTCTGTCTGTCTGTCTGTCTGTCTGTCTGTCTGTCTGTCTGTCTGTCTGTCTGTCTGTCTGTCTGTCTGTCTGTCTGTCTGTCTGTCTGTCTGTCTGTCTGTCTGTCTGTCTGTCTGTCTGTCTGTCTGTCTGTCTGTCTGTCTGTCTGTCTGTCTGTCTGTCTGTCTGTCTGTCTGTCTGTCTGTCTGTCTGTCTGTCTGTCTGTCTGTCTGTCTGTCTGTCTGTCTGTCTGTCTGTCTGTCTGTCTGTCTGTCTGTCTGTCTGTCTGTCTGTCTGTCTGTCTGTCTGTCTGTCTGTCTGTCTGTCTGTCTGTCTGTCTGTCTGTCTGTCTGTCTGTCTGTCTGTCTGTCTGTCTGTCTGTCTGTCTGTCTGTCTGTCTGTCTGTCTGTCTGTCTGTCTGTCTGTCTGTCTGTCTGTCTGTCTGTCTGTCTGTCTGTCTGTCTGTCTGTCTGTCTGTCTGTCTGTCTGTCTGTCTGTCTGTCTGTCTGTCTGTCTGTCTGTCTGTCTGTCTGTCTGTCTGTCTGTCTGTCTGTCTGTCTGTCTGTCTGTCTGTCTGTCTGTCTGTCTGTCTGTCTGTCTGTCTGTCTGTCTGTCTGTCTGTCTGTCTGTCTGTCTGTCTGTCTGTCTGTCTGTCTGTCTGTCTGTCTGTCTGTCTGTCTGTCTGTCTGTCTGTCTGTCTGTCTGTCTGTCTGTCTGTCTGTCTGTCTGTCTGTCTGTCTGTCTGTCTGTCTGTCTGTCTGTCTGTCTGTCTGTCTGTCTGTCTGTCTGTCTGTCTGTCTGTCTGTCTGTCTGTCTGTCTGTCTGTCTGTCTGTCTGTCTGTCTGTCTGTCTGTCTGTCTGTCTGTCTGTCTGTCTGTCTGTCTGTCTGTCTGTCTGTCTGTCTGTCTGTCTGTCTGTCTGTCTGTCTGTCTGTCTGTCTGTCTGTCTGTCTGTCTGTCTGTCTGTCTGTCTGTCTGTCTGTCTGTCTG